>CAUYRT010092349.1:0-42039 GCA_963574885.1 Lepilemur ruficaudatus | reverse complement strand
AACACTCCATTTTAAGTGTACAATTAAATGATTTTCAGTGAATTTACCGAGGTGTACAGTTAATCACATAAATCAGTTTTAGAGGAATTCCTTTCCCCTATTGAGACCCTTAATTCCGCTCCCCAACTACTTTTCAAGCATATCCCACCCCTCCACAGTGCCCACCACGTTGTTCAGACTTGGGTCTACCCCCCACCCCCCAAATCCCTAGTGATCGCCCCCACCCTTTGAGCACCATAGTGTTAATCAGTCAGTACCAATTTGATGGTGAGTACAAGTGGGGCCCATTCTTCGGGTCTTCTGTCACCTCACTTTGAATAATGGGTTCAAGCTTAATCCAGGATAATATAAGTGGTGCTAACTCACTGTCATTTCTTAAAATTGAGTACTATTCCATTGTGAACATATACCAGATTTTAACAATCCACTCATGCATTGACGGGCACTTGGGTTGTTTCCATGAACCCAGATGAGAAAGAACCAGCGAAAGATCACAGGAAACATGAAGAATCAGACAGAAAAATTGCCTCCAAGAATTCCCACTTCTGACATGAGTGTATGTTGACCTCTGTGGAACCACTCCCCAATGAAACCAGTAAAAACTAAAAAATCGGTCACTTAAAGTTTGTGAAACTGGCTCTATAGACATACAGCAAATAATGGAATATTTATTTTTAAAAATCTACTAAAAATTGTTAAGACTAGACAGACTCCCTTGTATCTGAGCCAATATCCATGTTATTACTTTGCCCTCCCAGCTTATGAAGACAGAAAGCCCACTCCAGAGTGGTACAGCCAAGACACAAGACTGTCTTCCTCCCCGACTCCCGTCAAGAGGGCTATTTTCCTGGTATAGGCAGGATGTCAACATTTCTTATCTTTCCTCCAACTTCTTGCTCCTGAAGCTAAGTTCCAGGTGAGTGAGGCCAACTGGTAGAGGCTCCCTTCTTTCACCCAGTCCCCATTTGTGGGGCAGAGGTTTTACCTTGGGCTTGGTACTGCTGAGGATTTTTGGGGTCTGATTGCTGTTGCCTGGGCTTGTGGAGTGGGATTCCACATTATGAAAGGCAAATCAGGGACATCTGGATCTGTTAGACTTTCAATTCTCCAAGAGCTCAGTTTCTAAAGTGAAGATGTCACTTGGAAAAAAGTGCACCATTATTCTTGCCTCCAGCACCAGACCCGTGGTTCAGGGATTTTGTCCAGGGATAGAAGTAAAAGCATGACTAGAATAGATAGCTTCAAGTCCCTTACTTTCTCTATAAAAGTGTAGAGAAGTTCAAACTTAGGGTATTCTCGAAAAGTGGGAATTGTGGTAAGAAGCAATTGGATGGAAATTGATATATTCATTGGAGACACAGGCTAAACTGTTTAACACCAACTTATTTCCCAGAGAGAAAGGGGGAAAGAGGAAGCTGGCAAGAGCCCTTTTGGGGTTAGAACAAATCTCAAACACGAACCTCAGGGTCTATTTTTTTAAAGAAACCTGAATGTAATTGAATTAGTGGGTGACACTATTTATGCCACTAGGGCATTATTTATAACAATATAGCAATCGATTGGCAATTATTTGAACTCAGTAGCTTGATGTAGTCAGGGAAAGAAGCAGTCAAACCACTCTCATCCCAGTGCATCTGTGGCATTTCCAAGCAAATAACGGTAAAAAGCTCTACTGGGAAGATGTAGCCAGTCTTAAGGCGTGGGGCGGGCTCCCACTTTCATGAGTTTTACTTCCAGAAATCACACCAGGATCTAGTGGTGACGATTAATAAAAATACCCTATGGTTCTGGCAGAAAAGGAGAAAGAGTAATCCTTGTGAAACATACCCATCGAGTTCTCCATCATAATGGCATAAATCTCTAGTGTAAATATTTTAATAAAGACTTAAATTAAGGGAGTCTGGGGGAATTTCCTCCCACTCCAGCCTCATTGAACTATTTTGTCTCACCTAAGGCAAACAAAAAAATTTACACTACTGAAGAAACATTAGTTTAGGGCACAGTCTTGAGACACAGACCCACTAAAAGACTGAGATTTAATTGTAAGGTTATAGAAAGTTTCCTTTACCTACAACTTACTACAGTACAAACAGGGATGCAGTATAATAACAGTAGATTATAGTAGAAAAAGCTGCAAGACAGAGATTTTCTCTGAGGAAAAATACTTTAGAGGAGCACGAAGTCAAGAGTAGAGACCAAAACAAAGACACTAAAGAAATGTGAGACCTCTGACATCTATAGCAACAAACAGCATTAAACACAGCCCGACTACTTGCCAGGTTAACATAAACCCTCATGTCAATACCTATATTCCTGAGTTTCTGTTAACCAGTATAATATACCAGGATTTCAACACAAATTTACATGTCATGCTAAAACGGCGGGGGAGGGGGGAGCAAGAATCATAAACCAAATCAGACATGATACAGATGTTGAGATTGTCAGATAGGGATTTACAATAATTATGATAAGTATGTTAAAGGCTCAAATGAAAGAAAAATAGATAATATGCTAAGAGATTTGTAATATAAGCAGGAAGAAAAAACTCTAATATTCAAAAGGAAGTGCTAAATTTCAAGATAACGTAAAGAAAATGAACAATGCCTTTAATGGGCTCATCGGCAGACTGGTCCTGGCAGATAAGAATCAGTTAGCTTGAAGAGAGATCAACAGAACTGCCAAAGCTTAAATGCTAATTAAAAAAGAGAATAACAAAATCCAAAAATATCCAAAAACTTTGCAAAATTTTCAAAAGGTGTAATGTATGCATAATTAGAAAAGTAGTAGGAGAAGAAACAGCAAAAGCAACAGAAAAATAATCAAAGTAATAATAAGAATGGGAAATAATTTTCCAAAATTAATGATAGACATCAAATTACAGATTCAAGCAGCTCACAGAACACAAAGCTGAAAAAGATAGCAAAATATCTAGACCTAGAAATATCATATTCAAACTGAAGAAAATTAAAGACAAAGAGAAAATCTTGAAAGAAGGCAGACAAAAAAGCACCTTACTTGTAGAGCAAAAAGAATAATAATTACTGTGAACTTTTTGTCAAAATCAAGCATTAAAAAAAAATTGAACTCCGTATCTATCAAAATTATCCTTCAGATGTGAAGAAGAAATGAAAGTTGCAAGTTAAAATGAGATACCATAACACACTCTTAAAATGGCTAAAATAACTAACTAAATAAATAAAATAACCAAACAAAAATGTCAATACCATATGTCTGCACTAAAAATAGAAAAAACTTATTGGGACATGGTGGTGAGCTGTAGGTCCAGCTACTGGGGAGGCCGAGGCAAGAGGATCATCTGAGCCCAGGAGTTTGAGGTTGCAGTGAGCTATGAGGATGATGATGCCAATTCACTCACAGCTGGGGCAACAGAGCAAGATTCTGCCTCAAAAAAAAAAAAAAAAAAAAATACAAGAGGAAAATCTTTGTGGCCTTGGATTAAGCAAAAGTTTTCTTGATATTTAGTCAACTAAAATATCCATTAAAAGAAGAAATAAATTAACAAATTATACTTTATAAAATTTAAATGTTTGTGCTTCAAACAAAAATGTCTTTTCATTAAAGAAATGAGGGCCAGCTGAGGTGGCTCATTACTGTAATCCCAGCACTTTGGGAGGCCAAGGCCAGAGGACCACTTGAAGATACCAGGCTGGGCAACATCTTTGCTGAATTGTCGTGGTGGCTTTTTTGAATATCAATTGATAATAAATGTAAGGATTTATTTCTGAACTCTTAATTTTATCACATTGATCTGTATGTCTGTCCTGATGCCAGTACAACACTATCTTGATTACTGTACTTTTAGAATATATTTTGAAATTGAAAAGTGTAAGTCCTCCAACTTTGTATCAAAATTATTTTAGCATGTACTCTTTGCTTTTCCCAAGCTAAATTTTAGGATCAGTTGTCAATTTCTTAAAAAGAAAAGTGGGAAATTTTGATAGGGATTATGTTAAATCCATTGATAAATTTCAGGGGAATTGGCATCTTAACAATATTCAGTCTTCCAGTCTGTGATATAAAACATATTTCCATTTGTTTAGATCTTCTTTAATTTCTCCCAGCAGTGTTTTTCAGTTTTCAATGTATGTCTTGTACTTCCTTTGTTAAATTTATTTCTAAGTATTTAATCAATTTCTATTGTAAATAGAATTGTGTCCATCATGCCCATTTTTGTTTCTTTATTGCTAGCATATTGAAATACCACTGATTTTTTTTATACCGATCTGGAATTCTGTGGCTTTCTTGAACTTGTTTATTAGATCTGATAGTTTTTGTAGATTCCTTGGAATTTTCTACAAACAGAACCATGCCATCTGCAAATAAAGACAGTTTTACTTTTTCCTTCTCCCCCCACAACTCCCCCCAAAAAGATATAGAAGATAAAAGTACCAAGTGAAACTGGAAAAACTGTTCTGGAAACCATGAAGCTTAAAAGTCTATGGAGAAGATGAAATCCAACCTGTTAGAGCCAGACCCTTTTTCTGTTCTAGGAGACACAAGTGAAAAGTATTAATAAGAAACATCCAAATATATTCAACTTAAGAAAATTCATATCCAGCTCCAATAGAATACAGCTGAACACATTCAACTTATTCAAACCCGTCTACTCCACCATATGTGGCAGTAACCCCAGACCTTCTTGTCTCATTCACTAAACCATCCACTATTGGGACAACAATTCAAACAGAAACAAATTTATATTCATGCTGTGCTTACAAACCAGTGTTAAATTCCCTGGTCTGAACTTTTTATTTGTTAACAACTACTGTTTTGTCCCTAGTGGTGGCAGTGCTTTGATCTTTTTGCTCAACATTCCCACACCGCCAATGAACAGTGATGAGATTTGCCTTCCCTGGTTGGATTTATAGTAACCCCCTCATTTGTGCTTATTAGAAACAGCACTCCCATCTTATAGTGTAATTTTGTTCTCAGGAGTCTAGGCTTTCTTGCCAATTAACCTACACGTTATTCGGTTTCCAACTATAACTGTTGAGTCAATAGTGAGATTTTATTAAGCACCTATTCTTTTATCAGCATCCCCACATTAGCATTAAGATGAAGGCTATGAGATGTTCCCATGATTGCCATTTTAATTTATTAATTACTTAGTAAGTTTTTTGGAATATACATATATTTATGAGTCAGTGTATATTCTTATGAATGTGTTTTTAAAAATTTTTATTATGTATTGATGGCCTGTTTCTAAACACAACTTTATTTTTATAACACAGAAGAAAAATTAGCAAATTATTTTTAACCCTTTTATTGATATGTGATTGACATATAAAAACCTGTAGATATTCAATGTACACAACTTGATGTGTATGGAGATAAGTATATAACCATAAAATCATCAAACCATCATCACCACTAAATAGCCAATTTTTGAATGAAAAAAATTTTAGACCGTTATTAAAAAATGAGCATTCTAATTAAGGGAAAGTGTGGACTGAGCCTAAGGCTCTGATGTGAAATGGAAGGCAGTAAAAACTCAAACAAATTAATTATTAATGAACTTTATTTGTATTAAAGAAGGAAGAAAATTTACATAAGAAAATGATTAGTTTGGACAGATGAAAAGTAAGAAAACCCAAATTAATGCATTTGCAAATTGCTCTGCTAAGTTATGTAGATCCATGATCAATCATCTTTCGATCTTCCCCTTTAAGATCAGCAAATTTGCACCAATTTACATTTGGTTTTTGTAAAAGAACACGTATTTACATCGAGAAACACAGTTGTGTGGCCAGTTTGTTAATAGGTCAGGAGCCCAGTTAACAAACAAGATAATTGTGTGGATCTAAGTTAGCTTTTCATTCAATGATTCTTAGCATTTTTTTCCTCATTCCCTTTGTCATGCATTTGACTTTCGCATGACATAGGCATTCCCTAAAGTAGCCCATAACACCACTCCTGCTATGAAACTACCCCTTCATTCTGTTGAGTGAAATCTTTCTAATTAATGTGAGTCCCTATATTCACCATTCTTCGAACGTCTGTAGCATTAATTACACATCACTTTGCATTATTTAATTTTATGTCTATATTGTCATCCTGTCATCCTGAAAATATTGGGATTATTGTACTAGAATGTTTTATGGTTTGTAGCTTTTGCAGAAAATTTGTGCTCTGTATAATATTTTTATTGATCATATGGCACTCCTTGACTAACCACTCCTACTTGGTGTTAATACCCTTTTTATACAGCTCTACTCTTTTGATCATTCTAACCTGTTCACATTCAGGTGTTTTCTTCTTCAATTTGGTAGCATTATTACTTAATTTACTGGCATGTAATTTATTGTGTTTCTGTTATAAGTTTACATGTCTGCCTAGATATTTTTAAGGGCTGGGACACTGACTTTGATTTATTTTACAATAACTTGACATTCACTGAGAATTCTTTATGATGCCAGGTATCATATTTTTTCCTAACACATACCAGAGGATTTAGCAAATCATAAACACCTAGCAGTAAATGTGTTGCGATTAATAAATGTATAAATGCATGAAAAATCTACTTGGGTGTCACATAAAAAGTAGTGATTATTAATTTTAAAAATAATAAAATATTCATTAAGCATCAGTAAATAGGAGTGATCTATCTGGTAACTTTCCTTTTAAATCTTCATATGGTGACTGGTCTAATGTATACTAGGAATGTTCATTGAAAACTTGCTGACAAGTTAGAGGTTATAGTCTTTTTAGAGAAATAATGGTTTAACATTTAAACAGTGAACTATGTGCAAAGCTCTCTGCTAAGCATTTAGAATTAAAATATTGCAAAAGTTTATCCCAATATTTAAACAACTTATAATCAAGTGTAAGAATGTACTTGTATAAGCAGATACTGTCACTAACTTATTGGTACTATAAGCACCACAGCGTCATATCTAAACTCATAGGATTGGTGCCAGGAGGACAAAAAGGGGGCACTCAGAGGAGTTTTCCAGATACATACTGATTTTTTTCTCAGTGGCATTTGATGCAATTTGTCATTTTAGATGCTTTCTGGTAATAGGACACCCCTGAAACAAACCATGTCTCTCAATGAGGTGACTGAGTACGTTTCTTCCATGGGATTTGCTCCTTCATATCCAAGTCAACACTGGCCTAAACATTGGGTGAAATAATGCTACATGGGTCAGGCTCACAGGCCCCATGTTGCATAAATGTCTGAATGTATATACATCACATTAGATACATTCTGATAGAATCCAGAACCGAATGACTTGATCTGTGGAAAACATAATTTCACTTTTGTGAGGAAGTAGTCTGTTTTAGAGCAATCCCATAATTGTTATGGGAATAAAGAATCTTTGAAATAAAGGAACAGAATCTCTTCCTTTTCCTCACCTTGCCTCCTAGTGATTATAGTCATCTAGTTGGCCAGCCCAGGGTGCTTCTTTTTTGCCAGATTTATTTTTCAATCATTTGACGTGACAAAAAAATTGTCATTAGTACTAGAATACTGAGACAGGATAATAGTTTGCCACTTTGAAAGGAAATGTCTCTAGAGCTTTGCCAGTGGGAGATCAGAGTCCTGTCAAAACATTCTATTCTATAGGATTAATCTCTTAAATATGTTAGAATACTTCCATTTATAGAACTCTCCTGTGACTTATTTGCAGTGATATTCAGGTACTGATGAATGGATTGATAACATCTTTCTGTGGCTTAATGACAGAAATAGAGCAAGCCAGGCTAATTTTATTTTTGCCTGAGCTATCTAGGCACAGTTTGGGCTTAAGGGGGCCAGCTATTCCTTCTTTGGGTTTTCTTTGCAAGCTATGAATCTAAATAATTTTTTTAAATAATAGGCAGTGAATTTTTTGAAATATGAATATTTATTTTACACACATATTGAATGGGATTATGTTTTGCATATGCTAGAACATTAGCATCTAGGACATTAGTAATCTGCTATTTGAAAAATCACTACACCAAGTGCTATGGAAGATAATGCACTTCGTGATTCCAGGTAGTCTCCAGAAATTTTCCAGACACTTCTTGTTAACCAACTTCTGTTGCAATTAACATGAGCCGTAACCCTTTTCTCAAAAGATATTCCTTATACTCACTCTAGCACAACATTACATTAAGATTTTTCATTCAAGACGGCAGTCTGTACAAAGATATTGGCTAACCTCCATAATGAGAGTATTAACATTATATAAACCACTTAAGAGAATGGGAAGGAAATCACTTAGCAAAATTTTATGTTTTACAGAAAGATAAAAGGGACTTTTGCTTCCATTAATCATGGCTTAATTGGCAAAGGAATTGCCCTCCCAGTGAAAACAACTAAAAATTTTGAAAAAATGAAACAACTATATCAAGAAATTGGACAACGGACAAGGAATGGAAACAAAAGAAATGATCCTTACTATTACCCTGGCTTACTGCCTGGAGACATTTTCAGAAACCTGCCACAGGTAGGAGGAAAACAAAGCAGAACACAGTAGTTGTGCTGAGCTGAAGAGATTGATTTAATTCACAGTTCAGCAAGTCTGAGACACTGGAATTTGTAGGGAAGATTATGAAGAGGAGGAAGTTCTACAGAATAAGAGCTTCAGAAATCTGCATGGGTGTCCACTTGAGTCTGTTACTAAATAGCACATTCATTCATAGATTGAAACTGCAAGACAAAGCAAAGAACTAACAGAATGCTATCAAATAAAATTGCCCCAAAATACAAAATGTTAGAAAATATTCAAGTTCTAATGAGCCAGAATAGAGAGACTTTATTGAATCTTGGGACATTCAGTAGAGGCTACAGAAAGACCATGCTATTTAGGAAAACTAAATTAGCCCTGTATACTCAAGACAGACCCAAACAAAGCTTTAAAAAAACCTCAAGGGGATCGAGATTCTGTACAATTAATAGTCTTAAAAACAACAAAATACTTTTTAAAGAAAGATGGCATGACAACAGGGAGAGCAGTTTGAGCCAAGAAGTTCATGAGTAGCCCTTTTCTCTCCAGAGGGTCTGTGCTCCAGGCTGAAGTGCCCACAGATAGTGGGGCTACACCTCTTCTTTGAGGACTTGTAGTGAAACAAGGGTACACAGTCCTGGAATTTCTGCCCGTTGGTGTTTGTGCAGATGCAGGCCAGTCAGACACATAGACTGGGGAGAGTTAGAGATCTGGGGTGGTGAGGGAGCATGCATGGACAGAACTGACAGCAGTGTGCTGTGGAGGTCCAAGAAGTGGTGATTTTGGGAAATGACTACTCCTCCCCGCAGAAAAACTGTGCTCTTGAATTAGGACTGAAAGATCCCAGCCTGGGGCCTCAGCTCTCAGCAGTTTAGGTTCTGCCCCGATGAAGAGCCCTCCCCGTTTGGCGAGCATCAGTGGTGCCCCCTAGTGGCTGGAAAAGCAACATCTGAGCCCTGTCAAGGCTATACGAAGCAGGCCTTCCTGCTCCCCTACCTCAGTGGTGGTGTAGGTCAGGCAACCCCCTGGGAACTACAGGGCCTCTGCTAAAGCTTAGGGCACTAAGTACTCCACTTTGGGGACCAGAGTCTACCACAGGCACAAAAGAACAACTCGGCTCCTGGCTCCTTCATGCAAGCATCAACCAATGATACGGAAAACTATACAACTCATGGCAGCATCTTCCAACTGAAGCAAAGAGGGCATGGCTCACAAGAACCACCTGCCATATTGGGGATTAAATTGGGGAACACAATGCAATTCACACTGCTGAGAAGGGGTTAAGACAGCAGGACAGAAGTAAACCGAGAGGATCATTGAACCTTCTTGAGCATCTCATAGGCAACTCAGGACCAGCACTCTTTCCCCTGGCACAGTCAGGGATTGATCTTTGTGGTCCTGGGGACAGGCCCACAGGCCAAACCCTTTACCCCCAGGACTCGATCGAGAGGCCAGATGAAAAGGAATCAGTGAAGAACTCTGCAAATATGAAAAATCAGAGCAAAAGCACACCCCCAAAAGGAAACAACAGCTCCTTACCAATGGATACCAACCAAAACGAAAATATCAAAATGACAGATAAAGAATTCCAAATTTAGATGATAAGAAAGCTCAGTGAAATACAAGGGAAAATGGAAAAACTGAATAAACACCTTTCAAAAGAATACATACAAATAGCAACATGTTCATTAAAAAAAAGTGTTCACATCATGATTCAGTAGGTGACTGCAAACTAAAACTACAGTGAGATATCACTTCACACCTGTTTGGTTTTAATCAACAACATGAAACATAAGTGTTGGTAAAGATGCAGAGAAAAGGGAATCCTTATATTATACACTGTTGGTGGGAATATATATTATTATAGCTATATTTAAAATGATATGGAGTTTCCCCAAAAACCTAAAAATAGAACTACTATGTGATCCAGCAATCTCACTTCTGGGTATTTATCCAAAGAAATTGAAATCAATATGTCAAAAACAATATTTGCATTTCCTTGTTCACTGTGGCATTATCCACAATAGCCAAGATATGGAGTCAACATAAGTGTCCATCTATGAATGAATGAATGAATGAATGAATAAAGTGCAGTATATATCCACAATGGAATACTATTCAGCCTTAAAAAAGAAATAAAATCTGTCATTTGCAACAATATGAATGAACCTGGAGGACATTATACTAAGTAAGGAAGAATCTAAAAAGTTGAATTTGGAGAAGTAGACAGGAGAATGATGGTTATCAAAGGATGGGGGTCAGGGACACATGGGAAGGGAATAGAAAGTTGCTGGTAAAATGGTATAAGGTATCAGTTAGATAGAGGGGGAGTAAGTTTTGAGATCTACTGCACAGCAAGGTGAAGATAGTCAATGACAATGCATTGTATGTTTCAAAAAAAGTAAGAGAGTAAATTTCAAATGCCTCACCATAAGAAATAAGAAAGTGAGGTGATGAATATATTAGTTAGATTTAATCATTTTACATTGTATGCATATATCATAAACATCACTTTGTACCCCATAAATGTATGTAATTATGATGTCAATTAAAATAATATTAATAAAAAACTTTAAATTAAATGTAACAAAAAACCCAAACAGTAGAATTGTTTATAATCAACAGACCCTCCCTAGAGAAACTACTAAAGGAGGACTTTGGGAAGAAGAGAGTATTTTAAAGAAAACGTTTTAACTACAAGAAGTGACTTTGAAGAATTTGGTGAC
The DNA here is from genome assembly GCA_963574885.1 of Lepilemur ruficaudatus. NCBI lineage: Eukaryota > Metazoa > Chordata > Mammalia > Primates > Lepilemuridae > Lepilemur > Lepilemur ruficaudatus. The sequence continues at coordinate 30,857 of CAUYRT010092349.1, read as the reverse complement.
ATGTAGATAAATTTATTCATAAATTTCTAAAATAATTATTATAATATGAAATGAATAATATTTGATAGCATTTAACAAAGTGACTATAGTCAACAATAAGTTAAAGTACACTTTAAAATAACTAAAAGGGTGGAATTGGCATGTTCCTAACACAAAGAAATGGTAAATACTTGAGGTGACGGATATCCCAATTACCCTGATTTGATTATCACACATTGTATGCTTATATAAAAACATGGCATGTATCTCTTAAATATACACGTCTATATAAATATATTACAACCTGTAATATATAAAAATAAAATAAATAAAAATAAAAAATTAAACAAAGATATAAGAGATAACTAAAAACCAAGAGAATGATACCATATTGCATGACAATTAGAGAAGAGTAAAAAAGCTGTATCTTTAAGCAGGATGGTAAGGATTTGATTAATCTTAAATTTTGTTTAGTATGCATCTATAAATTTCAGGCAAAATGTCTAACACAGTGTTTACAAGGACCAAGCAAGCAAAAGGGAAAACATGAAAGAACTTTTTGCATGTTTCTCTGTAGTGGTTTTTCTTACTTCATTCAAAATAGAGAGAGTGTTTAGGTTGATTTAGAAGAAGATTAAAATGCAAGTATATTATTTACAAAGATATTTCAGGAAAAAACAGTAAGGTTGTGGAGAGGTAAGAATGGGGATGGAAGACAGCCAATAAAGAGTGTGTTATTAAGCATGTTAACACTGTGGGAAGCTGAAGCTTATGCCCTCTAGGGAATTCTGTGAGCCAATAGAAAACATGTACCTCTGAGTTCTTCCTTCAAGAAATAAGGGAACTTCACCAACTTTCGTTAGTTATTGGTTGAAAGCTGCAGTTTTGGGGGAAAGGGTGCCCTGAAGGGATGAAGAGCACTTCCTATGTTGGCCACTTGTGAGATTCTCCTCTCCATGGACAATGGAGAACTCTTCTCCTGCTGGTCACTTGCTCTGGGGAGATCCCCCTCACCTGTGCCCCCAGGCACTTAGTGCCTTGGGGTAAGAGGGAAGTCTCAGGCTACATAGGGAAGGGGTAGATTTCCCCTGGGTGCTTATTGTCAGCAGGACTTCTGATACTTCCCCCTCGTCTGTTCTGGCCTTTTATAGGCAGGACCACTGTTAGATTAGAGAAGAGTGAGTCTACCTGCTCTGCCGTCTGTTGTTCGGGGTCAGGAGATTCTGAGTCTGGACTAACACCTTCTGTTGGGGAAGCGGGCAGTAAGATGCCCTGCTACTACATGTTTCCTCCAGTCCTAGGTCCCCAATCTCAATCTCCAACTTGCCTGTGTCCATCTTTCAGAACTTTGCTTTGAACATCACTTGAAGGATTAAGAATGGTACTTAGTGGGAAGAAACAGGTAGAGATGAGTCTATGCCATTGTGTCTGGACTGGGAGTCTGTGGTTGCTTTTTTAAGTGGAATATGTTTTCCTCTGTCTCAATTTGCACAGAATCGTAAAATTATAAAAGGCACTTTGGCTAAGAGTTAGTCTTTTGAAGAGTAATTTCAGAAACAGTTTAAAGCTTTATAGACATTTTCCATGTTAACTACAAATACGAAACAACCCAAGTGTTTTGATGGATTCTTGATTTCTATAAAATGTTTTGGGCCATTAAAACTGTCACTAATTTGCAGGGCACCTCCTCACTATATTGTAAGAAAACATCTTTAAAACTAAATATTGGAATAGACATATAAACGTTGTAAAAATTGAATCAAGAAGTGCTATTATTACATTGTAGTTTTCAGATGCCTGACTTACTTGTAGGAGTTTCTTTTAATTTCACAAGTCTGAGGAGTCAGAAATGACTAAGACATACTTTCTGTCCTTGAAGAGTGAAAAATGCAGTAGATTAGGGGGAGAAATATTATGCTTAAACAAAACAGAAGGGGACAACAAAGAGAAAGTGAGAATAGAGAGTAAAAAAGAAATACAGAAGTATAGAAAGATGAAGGAGAAATGTGGCATGGAGAATAATAGTGAGGTCTTGAGAGAGCCTTGGTCCACAAAGCACCCCCGACAGGACAATGTAACAGGTTTTACAAACCATACAGCACTCATCGGTTGTGCCTTCAGTACTCTTTCCTTCCAAAAACTTATGGAATGTACCACTTGACTGTACCACTTTTTTTAATTGAATCTAGACATATAAAACAATTCAGTGAACACCAGCTATAGAGAAAGCTGTGCTACACTGAGATTTAATTTAGGCTACATCTAGTTAGGGCTAAAAATTCCAAATAAAGAAAAATAATCCAAATAAAATTTTCCTGTTATGGAATTCTGGAATACATTTTACCCTAAAATTTTATTGTAAGATTTCCCCTCCAAAGATCATTTCCATAAGTATTGTCTAATTTTGTTTCCTTCTAATATATGAGATATTGCTGAGTTAGGAAAGAGAAGGTGAGATGACTTATTTAAAACCATGCAGTTCACCAACTACAAGTTTTATTTCTTCTGTATTGTCATTTAATAGCTCCCCAACAGTAGCTCCTCAAACAGCTATGTACATATACACACTCGTGTGTATAATTTTTAATACATACACACCTTTAAAAAATTCATAAACTTTTACCTTAACAAACCCCCCTTTTTTTTGGTTAAGAAGGTGATATGAACAGAAACAGACCTGAGTAAGACATTGCATATAAGTTATATAGTCTTTCTACACCTCAATTTTCTGAACCATTTTTCTCAGTTCTCTGCATGTTAGGATTATATATTCTGCCTAAGCCATGTGAATTTTTAGTGTCCTTCATGACAGTGAGAGGGGTATACTCCCCTCCAACTAGGCCATGTAACTTTCTTTGGCCAATAGGATTTGGGCATACATGATAGTGTGCCAGTTCCAGGCCAAGGCCTACAGTAACACTGCATGTTTGTTTGCTCTATTACACTCTGTCATTATTATAAGAACATTCTGGGGAAAGCACCAATCCTAGAATCATGGGAGACACATGGAGTAAATATGATCCCAAACTGTAGCCTGAAACTAAGCCCTACCAATCTAAAGCAGACCAGACATGCTGGGTAAGCCTAGATTAATGACTTGGAAAAAATAAATGAAAATAAAGGTTTATTGTATTAATAATAGGTCATTGAATTTGGGGACGATTTGTTACCTGGGATTATTTTGACAGCATCTGACTCATATACACTTCAAAGAGTTGTGAAAATTTAATATTTATATATCTGCACATGTATGTGTATTTATGGATGCCTATATATGCACACACATATAGACATACACATATACATATAAATAAATTGATAAACAGAATATTGATGAAATCAAATTAAAGTAGCTTTGGAGGAAAAATGAATACTTTTTAAGATATAATGTAATTATTATGTATTTGGCTTAATTTAATTTTATATATGCAAAATAATTTTAATTGGAACACTGAAGCACTATGAAAACATAATGTCCAAATCATATAAATTCATGATAATCCAATACATTTTTTGGTGATCCAGAAATAATCCTCATTAAACATTAAGCCAATGCTGCCGAGTATTACTACGTTTCACTCTTTATAACTGAATTTGGTAATCAAACCTAGCATTATTTTTCTCAAGGCTAGACTGAGCCTTAGAACCTCTAAAGATCCTAAATCACAAGAGAGGTATTATAACTAAGACCAGAGTTAAATTTTTTTCCATCCTTGCTAGCAAATCACCTTGGCTCCTAAGAGGTAAACCAGACTTGTTACATTTCTTACCTTCCCATTTCAACAGAAGAAAATCAAATTCAGTGCATTATCAAGAAGGATACTTATTAAAGCATATAATTTTTACTCTTTGAAAGATGCTATTAGGAAAATAAAGTCATACACAGAAACAAAGTAAAACACACAATGAAATAGTACTGCAAGCCTTTGAATGGCTGAAATGAAGGGAAAAAAAAATAAAGAATGAGAATACCAAATGCTAGTGAGAATGTGGAACAACCATCAATCTAATACTGCTGGCCAGATTGAATCATCAATCTAATACTGCTGGCGAGTAGAGCCGTTCTAGATAAAAGCTTGTACATTTCTTATAAAACAAAAATACTTACCACATAAGCCAGCATTGCACTATTAGGTCTTCTTTTTTTCCCCCTCTTTTTGGAGATAGAATCTCACTCTGTTTCCCAGCCTAGAGTGCATGTGTTAGAGCTCACAGCATCCTGAAACTCCTGGGCTTAAGCTATATTCTCCTGCCTCAGCCTCCCAAGAAGCTGGGGCAATAGGCATCAGCTTCCACACCCAGCTAATGTTTTAAAAGTTTTTATTTATTTATTTATTTATTTATTTTTTATTTCAGCATATTATGGGGATACAAATGTTAAGGTTACGTACATTGCCCTTGCCCCCTTCCCCCTCCAGTCAGAGCCTCAAGCCTGACCATCCCCCAGACGGTGCACATCGCCCTCATTATGTATGTATATACCCATCCCCTCCTCCCCCCTCCCGTCTGCCCGACGCCCGATAATGTTGTTCCTATATGTCCATTTAGGTGTTGATCAGCTAATACCAATTGGCTGGTGAGTACACGTGGTGCCTGTCCATCCATTCTTGGGATACTTCACTTAGTAGAATGGGTTTCAGCTCCATCCAGGAAAATACAAGAGGTGCTATATCACCATTGCTTCTTGTAGTGGCAAATTGGACAAGACACTGAATAGAGTCAGAGTACTTTCATTAATGTATGAGCTCTGTTTTTTTTATTACTAATAGTTCTGCAACTTTGGATGTGAGACTTAACCTTTTAGAAACCCCAGTTTTTTGAACAGTTAAGTGCCTAGAAAAACACTTGACTTGCAGCATTCTCTCAGTAAATACCAAACACTTTCCTAACATACTAGCATGGATACTTCAAGGGAGTATCATCAGTCAAGTGTAATACTGGATGGGAAATGCACAAATACTCTCATGTTATGTAAAGCTCTATTCACAGTTGACAAGATAGAAAGAGTGCTGGACTCTTGAGTAAAGACACCTTGACTGAGCACAGCTTCTGTCATCTACCAGCTAAACTACCACAGACAAGACTTATAGTCTCTGAATTTTTACTGCAAAATGAGGTTTACGTTTAGTTCTAAATTCAGAAATACTATTTTCTTTAAATGAACTGCAAAGCATATTCTATAATTAACATAAGCCAAATGCACCATTTTACGTAGCATTACTTGCCTGTAGTTGAAAATATATCATAACTGGACACCTAATAAGAAAACTCAGTGATAAGATTAATAAAATATAAACTGGTTTAAATATTTCAGTTTCAAACAGTTCTTTACTATAGTATACCAGAGATGATAACATAGGATTAAAACGTTTTGATTCCTATCAACACGTTATAGACTATATGCAAGGTAGACTTTATGTTGCTTAGGCTTTTATCAAAAAACAAATGCAGTGGTGAAGAAAGACAAGGAAATGTACCACGAGAACTTTTTTGCATCGTTACGTGTGAGTTTTCCTTGTTTTGATGTTGGTGAAGTTGGTGTTGCTTTGCATTCGTGAACTTCTACAATATTAACTTTTTACATTTATATTTTTCTCAACTATATTTTAAGATTTATAAAATAAGGGTTATGGGTTGTGTGTGTGTGTGTGTGTATATATATATATATATATTTTAATTCCCACACTGGCCTGTCTTGCACTTAGTAGTTGCTTAATAGATGTGCATAGGTTGATTGATTCAAATCTATATGTCTATATAAACAATCATACTTTCTAGAATACTGATCCATGATTTGGTTAAAATAATAAAATAGGCTAGACAAAGATAACAAGCTCTTAAATTTCACTGCAGAATAACAAACCCTGCTTGAAAATATTTGCAAATACAGTGAACTATAATCAATTACAGTTATTCATTGTCAGACTTTTAGGTCTATTATACAGTCCAGTGTAAATTTAATTGTCTTATTATAATGATACAAGTACAGATTCATAGGAATAAGACTAATGCATCTTCCCAAGACAATTATAGTCCATTGTCCATTAGCAAAAATGAAATAAGTTCCATTTTCATCACTCATAACTTTTGACTAGGGGAGGATAGAGGGAGTAAAGGACAAGATCTGAAGCTCATGAGTCACCCTATTTTTCTCTCTTTGGCTTGGCTCCAGAACCTAAGATAAGCAAAACTCATCATCATGGCTCTGAGATCGTCCCCTTCTTCACACTTCATAATCAATTACACATTGCTGATAATAAGCATGATGTCTTGACTGCACCTTACTCCTAGAGGTGACCTTGTTGGCACCTGGCAGCCCTCAGGTTGCACACCCTTAAATCACTTTCCAAGGACATACAAACTGATTTAATCAGTTGATGTGGTTAGTTAAAAATATACAATCAATATTACCCCTTCCCATAATTTTTCTTAATTATTATACTTATTTAGAGATTTTAGATTGATATTAAGGTTCACCAAGAGGATTTTCTTAGTTCCTTTTCACTATCATTTTAGTTTTTTGATATAATCTTAAATAAAATTAAAATTCAATAAAATATAGTTTTGAAAATTTTAATGTCATCAGCATCTACAGTAGTTATTAAAAAATAAATTGATTTCAGAGCACACCTTCTCAATGAGATATTTTATCAAGAAACTATTGCTAGGTCATGGAAACAACCCAAGTGCCCGTCAATGCATGAGTGGATTGTTAAAATCTGGTATTTGTTCACAACGGAATATTACTCAATTTTAAGAAATGACAGTAAGTTAGAACCTCTTGTATTATCCTGGATTAAGCTTGAGCCCATTATTCAAAGTGAGGTGACATCTTTTTTTTTTAAAAAAGAAAACTCAGCTAAAGTTTCACACTAGCACTTAACAGCTCTGTCTAGGTTCATTAGCATGCTACCTTCTAGAAAGTTCTGCTTCTATCCTACTTGACTTCTACTTGGGTAAATCAAGAGCAAAAATTTGAAATGAGTAAGGTATTTCCTATTTTTACTTCAAAGTAAAAAAAATGTAGAATTTGTAACCAATGTCATTTTTATTGTTACTTGTGCTCAGACAAGAGAATATATATAAAATAATAGTTCCTATTTGCTATTACTCTGTGTAACCTTGTTTGTTTATTCCTGCCACAACCCCACTAGTTGGTCTTTTTCATTTTTATCAAGAGCAAGGCACTCTTATCCATGCCTTTTAGAATATAATAGTAAGGTTTTCATCCTTGCTATTTATATTATTCTATTCAAACAATTATAATATATATCAGAATTCCTAATTCTAAAACAATAGGTGGTGATTATTGTTCTCATGAAATGTCTTTTGAAATCTATGGAAAAAAAAAAATCTAATCTCCCTCTTCCCTCCAGCACCAAATAGCTCAAGTTAAAGGAAAACGACCAGAGATCATTCAACAGGAAACACTGGGGAAAGATGTTCGCTCTGGTAATAATCCAACAATTACAGTCAGGCCCCAACAATTACAATCAGTTAATGATTCTGAAAACAAAAGAAGCTTACAGAATTGGCTTGTTTCCGGGCTTGGTTTATCAATTCCTTTATCTCAGAGATGTTCTTCTTCAGGTTATCCTCAAGTTCCTTGATGGGTTTGAGTTTATCTATCAGCCGGTCGGCTTCTTGTTCTAGATTTTTTACAGTGGCGTCTGCATCTGCAACTGCATAGAACAAAATTACCATGCAGACACACATGTGCATGCACACACACAGAGAATGAGAATAGCAGTATGCTTAACTAAACAATTTCATCTTATCCATGTGACAAAGCAAGGCCATGACTGCTGAAGCGAAGTGTGTGATGGCAAATGAGAATATTTTAGTTGAGGCTCAAGCAGGCCAGAGGAGATGTTAGACAGACAGCCACCACATTGGCTTTGTGATTAAGGTGAAAATTAGTTTTGAAGATAGAAAATATGATGAACTTAATTCAATGCTCAATTTCTAGCTTCAGCCAAAAAGTTAACCTTTACATAATAGAACTCTAGTCATAGAAGCAAGGAAATGAAAGCATCTTTAAAATGTCACCTAGTCTGTCCAAGCCAGAACTGTATTTAAATCAGGATTCTTAACACACAATTAGTTTTCTTTCTTTTTCCCACTGTCTTTCTTTACATATTTAAAAAGAGAAGCTATCAAAATGTCTTTTGAAGAACATTTTGATGTTGAAAAACCCTTAGACTGAAGGGCTATGTTATACTTTAATTAAATCTTTCATGCTGCAGTTCAATTTCATTTTGAAGAATAGTTGATTATCCTGTGTTATATATTAGGTTGACCCATATTAAACTGCCGTTTTTGTAGGTTAAAAAAATAAAAGATTGAATATTGGCAATTTCAAAAGTTTCAACCCTAAAACAGTTGAAGGTTATCATTGATCCATAGACTTTCAGTATGTGCTTTCCAAGGGAGGGCGTATGACACATGGAAAACCAATTATTCTATCTCTGGGATGCTGGCAATCTTATCCTAACTATGCCATTTATTATCTGATTGAGCATGTATTGTTCAGCTTTCTGTCATTGTGACCCTGATGAAAAAGTTAAACTGCCTACGGTCCAAGGCTACATGCTCTGTTAGACTGTGAATGATCTGTTCTCTGGCTGACACATGACCACTGAGAACTAATCCTCAAGAGTGAATCAAATGTGCTCAAATGGAAGTAAATTATTATATTTAAATTAGGTTTTAAAGTAGGTATTTTGAACTCATGCTCATAAATATGAGTTATATTGTTAGTGGTTTTTGAGAAAAATATAGGTCTACTACTAACTTAAACTAGTAGAGTTGATAGATCAAAACCGAATACAGTATTTTCTTTCTCAAATGCAAGTTCTCTGGGTCAAAGCTCTCATTGTATAATTGTATAGATAACATGGACACAGTTACCCCTTTGTTTTGTACGCTTTTAATAAACAATTTGATCATTTTTCTCCTTTCTTTAATTCTTCAATGTAATTCTACAAATTACTCTAGAATTGAGGAAATATGATTTAGATTTAGATTCATGAGCAAGAGAAAAAGTAGTTAAACAAAGACTACTTAGGCTTAGGCAGATAACAAATCCTTTTCATCTAAAGCTCCCAGAAGTTTTTATCAAATGCTTCAAAATAGAACATGGGGGTTCATCTCCTCCCCCTTTTTTCCCTCTAGTCTTCTGGAGTAGTCTAAGCCATATGGATATTATCTTCTTGAAGGTCTGAAAAATAAATCATCTGTGATATTGTCATGCTTTCTTGTACAGCAATTTTTGAAAACTTTTTTACTTTCTTTCATAATTATTTGACTGTGTAGATTTTTAAATCACTCCTGAAGATAGATTCTGTTTAGTTAATGTTTTCCTAGAAAATTATCTCTATCCTTTAGGCTTTAAAATCTATTAGCATAGAGTTTTGCCAATTACTTTCTTATGTGTCAAATTTCCTCCCTTATCTAATTATGTCTCCTTTAGAACTTTGCCTATTTGTGCTCTATTTTTCATGATTAAACCTACCAATTTTTTAATTTTTAATCTTTAATTCCCAAGGATTCACCTCTTGAATTTATCAGGTCTATTATTTACTGTCTTCTAATTCATAAATTTTTTTCATTTTTTTCTTCTTTTTAAGTTAATTTTGCTTCTTCTAACTCACCAAATTGATTATCTAAAATTTATTTCACTGCTTGTTTAGTAATATACTTGCTCTCATTTTCCACTGAGGACAGCCTTGGTCACACTTTTCAGATTTTGATATGTTGAATTTTATTATTATTTTTCGAGTTATTTTTGACTTTCAATGTAACTTATGAGATGTTTAAGAGAGAATATTTTTACATCCCAGTAGTTACATATTTGTTAAGATCTAATTTTATAATGTGCTTCTCCAAATATAATTCTCTAGAAGTTGAGAATAATTACTTGTGAGGATGGGAAAAAGAGGGTGTCTGGGGAAAAACAACAAGCACATAGACCTAATTTATATTAATCCTACTGCAGAGAAGTCATTTGAGTGGCAGTGGCTGAATGTATTTGTTATCAGAAACATCGTAATTTAGTTCAATCTGTGAAGGAATTCAGTTTTCCACTTTTATGTGGATATCATACAGATTTTACACTAATTTTTCATAACACTATTAAAAACACTTTATATCCAATACATCCATATTCTATCTGTTTATATAGGAAGATTCCTTTTATGTACCTAGCGTTAATGCTGTGACAGCAGAAAGAATAGCTATGAAATGTTTAAAGCAGTGCTAAAACATGGTAACACGCCAAGCTGAAGCTTTTAAGCACAGGAGTTACTAAAAAATATGCAAGTAAACATATACATACTGATTTCTGCAGGTAATTTCACATGGAAGTAAAACAAAAAAATGAAAAATCATGAGGAAATATTTCTAGAGATATTGTAAAATAATGACTATAAAAATGGTACTTTTCACAACAGGTACTAATTACAAACATACCCCATTTTAAATCAGACAAAGGTAATCAAACAAAAGCACACAAAAATATGTTATTTAGCAGGAATTGTTCATATTAAAAGAAACATTATTATAATCTTCTAATAAGATAGAAAATGGACCCAATTTAATTAATATTTATAGGTAACTACTTCTCTTAATAGAGAATAGGATCAAAAACAGAGATAATATTATGAAATATTATTTTAGCTGAGATCTAAAATAGAATTAAATGATATCTTAAATTTTAAAATAAGCAAAATTGTAATATTTACTTAAAATTTTTTTATTCATTTTTTGGGGAAAATATTGTGATTTGGCATACATCAGAGCATCAGAGGAAATCGATCTTATGGAATATTTGAACTATGAGGGAAGCTATCTCTGGGCTTACATTAAAAAAATTAAATAAGATCTGAGAGCTATAGTGACTAAAAAAAAAATAAAGAAAATTCAAAACATTGTAACTTCCCTTTTTCTTTCTTAAAGAAATGGCAAGGAATGAATCCTTTTTATCGTTAGCTCTGAAGTACGTGTTATACGTATTTGCATTCTTCCTTGTTCAGGAAGGAATCCTGCTAACGGTGTGTATGAGAGCCTAGTATCCTTAACATTTGGTTTGAGAGTAGGATGCTGAAATCAGGCTCCAGTCCTCAGTCAAAAGGCATCTGAATTGTGTGGCATTTAATATCAATGTCAGTGTTTTTATTTTTACACTCTACTAATATTTTGACACCCAGTGAAAATGTTGGTATATAAAGAGGGCTAGTCTCTTGAAAATGAAAAGTACAAACACTCAAGCATCTCCTTTGGTGAAACCGTGCGTCAAGATAACTTCTTATCACTTGATAGAAAGGAAAAAAATACATTTAAGAATCCTAATGTTTATTGTCTATATTTAATTAATTATGAATCCTTATTAAGTCAATAGAATTTGATGTGAAGAAATGGTCTTCTTTATAAACTAGAAAAATGCTTTATTTTTATTTCCTGGAAATGTTCAATAACTGGAATCTAAATAATAAAATATCAAGATATTCAAATTTTGATGCATTTCAAGTCCATCCCATTTTCATACCCTGTTCTAACAGGCCTGCTAATGAGTCTGTTCCTTAACCTCTATGTTCCATGAAACTTGGCCAATTCTAAAAGTATAATTTCCCAAGCACAACTGTATTTTTAATTACACTAACAGACTAAAAAGTGTTTGGCATTGCTATAGCAAATATCATGCAGATCTTAAGAATTCCTCATCTCCCTTTGATTGGACAAAATTCAGACGAAAAAAGAATCGGGACGGAGCTGGGAGACTTGGATGCTAGTCCTGAAACTACAGGACACTCAATTCCTGAGCCCAGGCTATGAAATGAGGAGGGCAGACTACAGCCCTGTGAGGGTCTTTTCCAGCTCTAACATTTATGAGCCTAGGATCCTATAGTGTGAGGAAATAAACGACATCATCACAGTGAAAAAGGAGATCTTACTGTTCTTGGAAGGATCTTTCACCACAGCATTCGTTTTGGCCACGCTGTCTGCTAGTTTACTGTAATTTTTCTTCAGGCCATCAAGGTTCTGATAGAGCTCTTTAATCTGTGCCAGGACATCTTTAGCTGTGTCGTTGGCTTGTCTGGCTTTGTCCTTAGCAGCTTGCAGTTTAGCAACTGTGTCTGTCAGCAGATGAAGGTGTGAGAAACAAAGCAACCGGTCTGCAGTTAGTGGCTTAATCCATGCTTACCAAAGTGAGGCTGTGGCTGGCTGACCTTAGGGACACATTTATACAAAGGGAAAAGGCTGAACTTTGTCTCATTCAGGTGTTGCAAATGAAGCAAATTTTTTAGCTAAATTAAATTTTCTCAGGGACTTTTGCTGTGAATACCTGATTAGCTCCTAAAGTAGCAAAGTGGTTGTTCGAGATGTTCATTGTGTAAGGGCATATTGTAATTTGCTGCTGAACATATTAAAGAGAGAAATTTATTCACGTGAGCATCATCAAAACTAGGCTTAAGATTTAATCTGTATTTCCACAGCGGCAGAGGGGGAAATGAATGCATTGACATTTTAGGAGAGACTTTTTCAAATATGTTAGACCATGTGTTTGTGTATTTATATTTATTTACAGCATTGGAAATTTTTAATGTACCTACTACTCAAGAGGTAACATAAAAATCAAAAAAGTTACTCAGATTTTTTAGTGTTAAAAAAATAAAGAAAATTTAAATTTTAAATTTCCTGTGTTGTATAAATGTGTGTATGTGTCTCTTAATCATAATTTGTACATAGAACATATATTGTACATATAGATGCCTGCTGGTGTGTATAGGTTAGTGATTTAGACCACAGACTCTGAAGTCAAACTGTGGGGTTCAAATCTCACATATGCTGCTTTTAGCAATGGCCTTCAGTATCCTGAGTCTCAGTTTCTCACTTGTAAGATGGGGATGATAGTGCTATCTGCATAAAAATTAAGCACTCAATAAGTGTTTGTAATCTTTGTTATTACTAAAAATATAAAAATAGTAAAACCAATATCCATAAAATAAAACATGCTTTCAGGAACTAACACCAGGCAATAATTTCAAGCAGTTTTAATAGGTAGGAATATATTCCAAATAGGGTTTAACCACTTATGTTTTTGAAAGTTTAAATAGCTAAGGAATTGAACTTTGTGAAGATGGCTCTCATCTATTATGGCGGGTACTATAATAAACTGTGAGTTTGGGGCAGTACATCAATATTTTAGAGAATAGTGTCCATATGAGTTTATTCTTTCCCACTAATACAAGATTTCTTGGGATGAAACACAGAAGAAAATGCAGTCAGCCATCCATATCCCTGGGTTCAGCAACTGTAGATTCAACCACCCTCAGGTATTTGGATATTTGGATATTTTTGGGGAAAAAAGGATGATTGAATCTCTGCTGAAAATGTAAAGACTTTTTTCTTATCATTATTCCCTAAGTAATGTAGTATAACAACTATTTACATAGCATTTACATTATATTAGGTATTAGGAATGATTTAAATTATATTTGAGGATGGGTGTAGGTTATATGCAAATATTATGCCATTTTATATCAAGGACATGAGCATCCAAGGAATGGTATCTCTGTGTGTGTGTGTATGTGTGTGTGTGTGTGTGTGTGTGTTGGAGGCAGTCCTAGAACTAATCACCTGCCAATTCTGAGTGATGAATGTTACAATAATAAGATGTCTACATATTCAGTTTGTAATATATTTCTATGGATGCCAGCTAAAGGCAATGAAGGATAAGAAATATCATACTGTGAAGTGTGGTTTAATTTCTCATCCTTACAAAGAAGAATTCATACATAAGAAAACAGGTAGCTAATTTCCTGACAAGAATTATTTAATACAAGCATAGTGTTAGAAAAAATAGGAAGATGGAGGACTAGGAACAGCCTGCCCTCATACCGCTCGCAAGGAGAGGATAGAAAGTTGCAGGTGCACGCCTACCTATGGACAGCTCCTCTCAAAAAGAACATTCTAAAACCCTGGAAAAGTGATGAGGGATACTCACAGTGAAGGAGAAGATGATGAGGCAATTTATTTGGCAAGATCGAAGGGATCTGTGGGAGGCACCCACACTTGGAGAAGGGCAGGAGAAGAAAGCCCTGGGGCTCCACACTCACCCTGCAGGCACCATGGCCCGAGTAGTGAGGGGGCTCCCTCCACCACAGCAGACCTCAGGACTGATCAAGGAGCTTCTCAGAGTCTGTGCAGAGACATTGCACCAGACAGCAGGCATGGTAGGGATCTGGTTGCTGTCGGTCCTGGGCATCTGCAGCTGACGCCATCCTGTTACCTCAAGTGCATGGCACCAGGTCTGCTTGGGACTTGGCTTTGTAGCAGTAGCCTTCGTATTCCCCCCGCTGGGTTGGGTAGGGAGTGGGCAGAGAGGATGTTCCCCCGAGCCATGCCTTGTGACTGGGAGCCAAGCACCCCACCCCCCAGCACAGGATCTGAGCAGAGGAGGTGCCTCATGCACTACAGACACCACCATGGGAACCTTGGGCGACTGCCACAGTAGGACCTAAGCAGGGGGAGAACCCAGGCTGTCCAGAGGAGCTGGCCTGCCTCTAGAGTCCATGGGCTGCTGGAACTGACCCCTGCCCTTGCACCTTGCATCTGCAGTCCCCACACCGGTGGAGCAAACCCCTGCCTGTGTGGCTCTATCTCTGTGGTCCCCCGTTCTAGTTCTGAGGTTATCATTGTATCTGGGCCTGAGGCTCTGCCCCTGTGGCTCCAGAGCTCCTGCTGGGTTCAGGAGATCACCCTTGAGATTTCAGCTTTGTGCCTGGGCCCCAAGACCCCACCCTTGAGAGTCCACCACTGCCCCTGAGCCCATAGAACTGTCCTGAGCTCCAACACTCCTCCGGGGACCCCCAGCCTCTAGCCATCATTACACCTGGACCTGGTTCAGTCAAATGCCCACAGCCCAGATAACCACGACCACTGCCTTCACTCAGCTGCCACTGTCTCCTCCACAGGGAAATTTGGGTAAAGCAATCTCCCACAATGCCAGCCTCCACAGAGATGGTCTCACCAAGTCTCCGATTCAAAATTCCAGCAATGATCTGGGGAACAACCCACCACCCCTCACAAAGATCATCCAGCATCAGCTTGAACTGTGGCATTCATAGGGGAATGGGCCGAAACAGACCAGGTACACTAGAGGCTCTCAGTTCACCTGCCCCTATCTTGCCAGATCAACATTAGACTTAGATGTGACTCTAGAAGAAATGGAACTAATACACAGTTACAGAACATTGTGCTCCAAAACTATTGAATATACATTGTTTTCATCAGCACATGGGACATTCTCCAAGATTAATCATATCTTAGGCCATAAAACATTGCTCAAAAAATTCAAAAAAATCAAAATCATATCATGTATCTTCTCAGACTATAATGGAATAAAACTAGAAGTCAATTCCAAGAAAAACACTGAAATATACACAAAGTCATGGAAAATAAACAACATGTTACTGAATGATTATTTGGTCAATAATGAAAGTAAAATAGAAATCAAAAGATTCCTTGAACTGTACAACAAAGGGGTTATAAGCTATCAAAATCTATGGGATTCAGCAAAAACATTCCTCAGAGGAAAACTCATAGCCATAAATGCCTACATCAAAAAGATCACAAATTAACAACCTAATTTCACATCTCAAGAAACTAGAAAAAGAATGAGAAAGCAAACCCAAAGCCAGCAGAAGAAAAGAAATGACAAAAATCAGAGCAGAACTAAATGAAATGAAAAACAAATACATACAAAAAAATACAAAGGATCAACCCCCAAAAAAGTTGGTTCTTTGAAAAGATAACAAAATTGATAGACCTCTTGCTGGATTAACTAGGAATAGAAGAGAAAAGACCTAAATAAGCTCAATTAGAAATGAAAAGAAGATATTATAACTGATTCCACAGAAATACAAAATATCATCATCTGTGAGTACTATGAAAATTTCTATGCACATAAACTATAAAAGAAAATATAGAGGAAATGGAAAAATTCCTGTAAACACAAAACCTCCCAATAATCAATCAGGATAAACTAGAACTCTTGAACAGATCAATAAAGAGCAGCAAGATTGAAGCAGTAATAAAAAACTCTCCCAACACAAAAAGTCCAGACCAAATGGATTCACAGCTGAATTCTCTCCTACCTACAAAAAGAGCAGGTACCCATACTGCAGAAATTTTTCCATAACATCAAGAAGGAGGGAATCCTCCCAGGCTCATTTTAAGAAGCCAGTACCACCTTGATATCAAAGCCAGGAAAGGACACAACAAAAAAAGAAAACTACAAACCAATATCACTTATAAATATAGATGCAAAAATCCTCAACAAAATATTACCAAGCTGAATTCAAAAGCACATCAAAAAAATTAATCCATCATGACCAACTGGATTTCGTATGAGGAATGAAAGGATGGTTCAACATACATAAGTCAATAAATGTGATTCACCACATAAATAGAAGCCAAAGCAAAGTTCATACGATTATCTCAAGAGAGGCAGAAAGCATTCAATAAAAATGCAGCACCTTTCATGATAAAAACCCTCAACAAACTCTCCATAGATCCAATAATATATCTCAAAATTATAAAAGCCATATATGACAAACTCACAGCCAACATCACACTCACTGGGAAAAATTTGAAAGCTTTCCACCTAATAACTGGAACAAGACAAGGGTGCCCATTGTCACTGCTTCTATATAGTACTGGAAGTCCTAGCCAGAGTAATCAGGCAAAAGAAAGAAATAAAGGATATCCAAATCAGGAAAGAGGCAATCAAACTATTGCTTTTTGATGATGATATATGATCTTGTATCTAGAAAACACCAACAACTCCACCAAAAGACTACTGGAATTGATAAATAAATTCAGCAAAGTTTCAGGTTACAAAATCAATGTACACAAATCAGTAGCATTTCTATATACCAATAACAGTTAAGCTGAGAGTCATATCAAAGACTCAATACCATTCACAATTGCTACAAAGAAAATAAAATACTTAGGAATATACTTAAGCAAGGAGATTAAAGATTTATACAAGGAGAAGTATAAAACACTGAGGAAAGAAATTGCAGATGATAGAAACAAATGGAAAAACATATCATGCTCATGGACTGGTAGAATCAACATCATTAAAATATCCACACTGCTCAAAGTGATTTACAGATTCAACACAATCCCCATTAAAATACCAACGTCATATTTCACAGATCTAGAAAAATATTAATAATTCTAGACTTCATCTGGAACCAAAAAGGAGCCTGAATAGCCAAAGCAATCTTCAGCAAAAAGAACAAATCTGGAGGCATCACATTACCAGATTTCAAACTATACTACAATGTTATAGTAACCAAAACAGCATGATATAGGTAGAGACATAGAGATGTAGATCAGTGGAAAAAGAAGTCCTGTTCAATAAATGGTGCTGGGAAAATTGGATAGCCACATGCAGAAGAGGGAAGCAGAACTCATATCTCTTACCATTTATAAAAATTTATTCAATATGGATAAAAGACTTAAATATAAGTCATGAAACTATAAAAATTCTGGAACAAAATGTAGGGAAAATTCTTCTAGACATTAGCGTAGGCAAAGAATTTATGACTAAAACCCCAAAGGCAATGACAGCAACAAGGAAAATAAATAAATGGGATTTGATTAAATTGACAAGTTTCTGTATAGCAAAGGAAATAATCAACCAAGCAAACAGACAATCTACAGAATGGGAGAAAATATTTTGCGAACTATATATCCAATAAATGCCTAATAACCAGAATCAACAAGCTTAAACAAATTTGCTTAAACAAATCAGCAAGAACAACCAACCCCATTAAAAAGTACGCAAAAGACATGAACAAGTCTTTCAAAAGAAGATAGACAAATGGCCAAAAAACATATAAATAAATGCTAAACATCACTAATCGTCAGGGAAATGCAAATTAAAACCACAATGAGATACTACCTTACCCCTTTCAGAATGGCTATTAAAAAGTCAGAAAACAATAGGTGCTGGCATGGATGCAGAAAGAAAGAAATGCTTATACACTGTTGGTAGGACTGCAAATTAGTACAACATCTCTGGAAAACGGTATGTAGATTTCTCAAAGAAATAAATATAGACCTACCATTAGATCCAGCAATCCCACTATTGCGTATTTACCCAATGGAAAAAAGTCATTTTATCAAAAAGACAACTGTGCTCAAATGTTTATCATAGCACAATTCACAATCGCAAAGAATCAACCTAAGTTGATTCAACCTAAGTGCCATGAATTTATGAATGGACTAACAAAATGTGGTGTGTATATATACCATAGAGTATTACTTAGCCATAAAAAGAAATGAATTAATGACTTTTACAGCAATTTGGATGAAATTGGAGACCATTATCCTAAGTGAAGTATCTTAGGAATAGAAAAACAAACACCATGTGTATTCTCTAATAATTTTAAACTAATTGATTGGTACACATGGGCACAAAGAGAAGTAAAAGTCATTGGAAATCAAGAAGGGGGTAGGGGAAAGGAGGGGAGGAAGAAAAACCTACCTAACAGGTACAATGGACACTATTCGGGTGATAGGTACACTAATAGCCCTGACTTAAACATTATACAAGCTATACATGTAAGAAAAACATTTGAACATCCTTAATATTTTGTATTTAAAAAAGAGAGACAGAAAAAGTTGTAAAAGTTAACAACATTCTTCAAAAGTTCAGGTCAGCTGACACAGTTTGCAGCGTCCTGAACGCTTACCATTTGGAATAGCTGATAACTTTCCCAAAGTGTCATTCAAAGCTTTCAGAAGATCCTCATTTCTAACATCAGCATTTTCTAACCTGCTTTTTAAGCCATTTAGATGGTCATCATTTTCTGTGAACAGAAAACAAAAAAAGGATAAAACAATTTTAACAATCTATGAGCCTACACTTGGCAGTGCAATTTCAGATTATTTTAACATAAAATTAGTAAAAAGCAAGAAAATTGATTTAATGCATTTAATTTATTGACATCTATCCATAAGTACATTTGTAATTATAATATAAACTATGTGTTTTTATGACCACTGAACACTTTTAAATGGTCAAAAATGACATTTTCTTCTTGGTATCTGATCTGATAGTTTATTACACCAAAATATTTGTTCTTTTGGGAGATCGTGCTAATTGTTTAAATTAGCTCCACAGAAATACAAAATGTAAATAAAAGACACAGTTCCCAAGTAATGAGGGGCACTGAGAAAGAACCCAGAAAGAGAGGGTGCTCTAGTCCCTCCTGGACAGGACTTGCCAATTTTTAGTAATAGTAATGGGTGACAGTGATTGAGTATGTGTGCTAGGTGCCACATTTAGTGTTTGTCAGTTTCAGTGGATTGTTTTACTTAATGTAAACAATAACGCTTATGATTTATATGCTATTACCATCTCCAATTTACAAAGGAGGAAACTGAGATTTAGAAAATTTAACTAAATTTCCTAAGGTCTGCATGGTTACTAAATGGCAGAGCTGGGATTCAAATACCACAGTCTCATTGCAGAAGTTATGCTGACTACTGCATTTTACTATGGACTGGTGGTCAAAACCAGGGATTAGTAGAGTATAGTAAGTAGCAGTGCTACTCTTATTCCCACCCATACCCTCAACATTTTTTCTTCTCTTCCTCCTTCCCTTTGTCTCCCTCTCCTTTTCTTCATTGTTTTCTTATAAAAATTGGTCACGGTTACAGAAATTAGAGGAGCTTCATGTAAGCAACATATATAATCAAATTGGAATCCTTCAGAGAGTATTAGCAGTGTCTATGCAAAAATGACAGGCAAATACGCAAAGTGTTCCATATATTTAAGGATAATGGTCAAAATACGTAGTTCACAATAAAGTAAATAGAAATAATCAATTGTAAAATTATAAAAATCTCCACATTATCATAGTTAAATAACTGTAAAGCAAAGGAACAGTGAGATATCATTTGTCATCTATCAGATCAGGGAAAGTTAGATGTCTTATAATACCAAGTGCTCACAAGAGTGCTGGTAGAAGTGCAAATTGAAGCCCTTTTTTGAAGAGCAAATTAATAAATTTATTAGAATTTTAAATAGACTTGTATTTGGCCCAGTTATTCTACTGCTAGAAATTTACCCTATGATATACTTGTAGAAGATATACCTTTTGGGATTCATTAAATCTTTATTTGTAATAGAAAAAATGGGAAATAAAAATACCCAACGTTAGGGTACTGCTTATATCAATATAGCATGTCCACACAATGGTATATATACAATCTTTTAAAAAAGTAGATGAGTAGATATAGATAGGAAAAGATCCTTAAAACCTTTCTATGTAAATAAGCAAGGTGCACCATATATATGCTGACACATTTACAAAAATTTGGCAGAGTGGGAGCTGGTGGGAGCTTGGTGGAGAAGAAAATACCAGAAAGCCTTTATAGTAATTACGGTGGGTAGGAACTAGAAATGAATGGGGCAGTTGATGGTGGCATGAGGGACGATGTACTAAAACCTCTCATTTTATACCTGGTTGTGCTGGTTAAATTGTTTTCTCTGTGTATGTATTTCTGTTCTTTTATTTAAAAAAATACTTACGTACCCTGAACTGAGGAAGAGTATTATTTGCCATCTTATTACTTGTCAACACAAAGACTGTTACTTTCATCACTTTCCTGGTACCCAGAGAGGGCAGATCTGGAGAGAAGGTACCCCCCACAATAGAGCTAGAACAGTTTTCATTTGATTGGGTGCCCACCCCTTTGAGAGGTAGCGCATCTGGCTACCTTTGCCTTTGTTGGCCTGTATTTGGGAAGAATAGCAAAGAGAAAGTCAGATAGGTGGAGGATTCTGAACTACCAGTGTTATGGATGTGAAGAAGAGTACCGAACATATGAATTATGATCCACTCCGTTTCATATAAAGGGTTTTATAGGCAGACTGATTATGCCACCATTATACTACAGATTCTACTCATATAAGCACGTAACATTGTTTAAGGTGTCTGCTTCTAAGTTCCAAGCCTAAAGATCTGACATCACTGAAAAACAAAACATAAAGTATTCCAGCAAAGCATGGCTCTAAAACATCAATATATCCATTTCAGTCAGTAATATATTATTATTTTCAATTCTAGTTCCTCAAAATATACTTGCCAAGTAATTGAATTTTCTCCTCTGTCAATCACAATTCGTCTTTCTTTTAATACTTCTGTTATTTTTACTGTTTTCACTAAAATAAAATCTTTGGATAGGTTACCAAAAGTATACTTTCTGAAATAAAGGCAGCCTGATTATGACTGTGATATGTGTACAAATTCCTTGAGAATAATTAAAGGGCTGCTCTTTTGATATTAACTTGAAAGTCTTCATCAATTAAGGATATAGAACTGTAGAACTTTCATTTCTTAGCTTCTTGATTAGATTTGATTTTTTAAATAATGAAGCATTCAAATGTTCTGGCAAGCAAGATATTCATGTACAGTGAGAAAATCATTAATTTAAAGGGCATCTATGGGCTTATATTATTTTCTACATTCTGATAGCAAATACTGGTTGAACAATCAGGCCAATTATTCAGAAAAAAGACTGACCTGAAGAATATTTTTACTGCTGCCCCTGAAGTTCTAAAGCAGTAATTTTGATTCTCAATGATTTCTGTACAAGAAAGTTAAAATGTGAACATTCTGACTCTATCCTGATTGTTATGTTTCAGCTACTTGACTCTGATCCTTCTTAATTTGTCTTTTTTACACTGATCATTTTTTCTAAAGTAGTTTCTGGAATTTCTGGAACCAAACCTAAACATTTTGTAACTTGGGCAATAGAATTAAGTGAGTGGACACTGTGTACAGAGAAGAATTGCAGATTTTAAAATGGAAAACTTACAAAACAATAGCAAGGAAAAGAGAAAAATAAGCATTCCAAGCCTGGTTTTCAATAAAAGGCATAGTGTATCCATAACTAAAATGTAGGCCCTGTTTGAACTATAACGTGGCTGAAGAAACAGTATTATTGATAGTTGAAAGAAAATCCAACCTAATTCTTTACTTGTAATTATTGGAGAGCCAGAAGATCCAATTTATAATCCATAGCTACATTTTATAGATTCCCTCTCCTTAACCCTTCTGCTCTCATACCCAATAGCTGTAGCCTAGTTATTTTATCTTCTCTCTAAACATCACATCCACCAAACCTCAAAGGCTACACACACATACTGCTTTAGCTCTGGCTATCCCTTTCTCATCTTCTCCTCATACAGAAACCTTGATCTGACAAAATTATCAATAGCTAAGAGAATGAAACCTACATACATGCAAGTATTTGTATATTTTCAGGTTATTTACAAAGCACTCATAGATGAATGTAGAAAGTACTTATTCAGTAGACAGAGAGATATAGGAGAATTAGAAAATATGACACCAGTTGTTAGGGAGTTTGTAACCTAGTGAAGACAGAGAGAAATAGAATTGGAAGGTTTTCCAGAGCAATTACAAAGTGATATATCAATAAGCACAGCATAATTCACCATCAAAGTGTTCAGCACATGCATTTATTTTTACAAATGCTCTTTTGAAATAATATATAATAAAAATGTGATTAATGTATGGTTAATAAAAAAATCCCATTTTAATCTGGTTCTTACAAAGGCATTATATATTATTAGTTAATAATATAATAAAGAGGAGAGCCATGGGCCTTTCATATAGGAGAAACCATATGTAATGGGTAGCTGGAGTAGAGGATGGCATGGGATCAGGGTGGAGAGGTGAATGTGTATGCATGGTGCTGGAGTCCCTGAGCAGCTCACTGGGAGGGAGGAAGTTCATGGAGGACCTCTGGCCTAAGGAGCAATAAAGTGTCCAGATTTTATACAGCAATAAACCCTGGGTCACATAGTGGCTTTGTGCACATTGGAAAACTCCATCCATTCCTCAAGACTCTTTAGTAGCATCTGCTGGAAAATTTCTGTAGTAATTTACAATGACACCACATGTAAATGATGTTCACTGGAGTTGTGCTGTGGTCTACCTGTACAACCTTAAGCAGCAGCCCTAGAACAAGAGTCAGTTTATATTCTGCTGCAGGGGCAGATTTGATACTTTGAGAAAGATCATCTGGGAGTTGTGCATAGGTGTAAAAGAAGACTATCTCTGAGTCTGCTGTCATACAAACTTATTATGATGGGGTAGGAGATTAGTTATGTGGCAGTAGCAGTGATTGTGGAAACAAAAAGGACAGATCTGAAAAATGAGAGGAAAAAAAGATTTGGCAGGATTTGGAGACAGACTGGATATGGAAGGTGATACAGAGAGAGGAGTCAAAAATAACAAAGTTGTGAAGCAGAGGAAAGTATTTTGCAAAACAAAGGATAACAACAAGACAGAAATAGAGATGAACAAGATAATTTATTTGCCTTTTTGTCCATTCTGGATGACTATATTATAATCTTGTGTATAATTTTTATCACTTTTATGATAGAAGTAAAATAAAAAATGATTTAATAGCAGTTTATTCAAATTGTTAGTATTTCACTTAAATGATTATGTTTTGTATATGAGAGGTGGCCAACTTTACTAAATCATACAATATATGATGACTCTATTTTACTGCATTAATTTTATTATATTAAATATTATATTTCCATCTTTGGATATTTTAAGAACATAAGAGGAACAGTTTCAATCAAGTTACTTTACTATACCTTTATATCCACTTGTATAATCTTGTCTTCTTAATATTGAGATTTCTAAAGACCCCCTCTCATAAGTCTACCCAAATACCCAGTGCAGGATCTTGAGATGCCGGAAAAAAAATAAAATAAAATAAAGTGTACTTAAGCAAGGAAGAAAGGTAGGCCAAATCTACTACAACTGTATTCGTCTACTAGGTCTCCAGCCAATTGAATTTGGTGACATTGCTACACCCACTGTTTCCACTTCTTTAAAAAAATCTCTCCAATTTTTTTGCATTATGTAGGCAATCACTGAGTTTAGTGACAATGATTAAGGATGACATCATTTCTTTAACCTTTTTTACTTCTAGCCTTCTTTCAT
Source organism: Lepilemur ruficaudatus (assembly GCA_963574885.1). Taxonomy (NCBI): domain Eukaryota; kingdom Metazoa; phylum Chordata; class Mammalia; order Primates; family Lepilemuridae; genus Lepilemur; species Lepilemur ruficaudatus. The sequence goes on along the minus strand of CAUYRT010092349.1, from coordinate 6,810 downwards.
GATTGTTACTCCCATGCTTCCTTTTACCTGTCAAACGTTTGAGATGTGTCGTATACACGATTACCTATTTTGCACAGACATATATACTAGAGTGACCACACATGGGAACCTCAGAGATCACCATGTTTTATAGGGAGGCAGGTCATTGAGCAACCCCGTTATGCTGTGAAAGTGCCAAATTAGGTCTTGCTCGCAGTGGGCATAGTGACTGTATTCATTCTTTCTCCTGGAGGGTCACAGTAGATGCCTCAGGAAAGGGGAAGGGGTTCTTGTTTGGTAGCAAGTTCTTCAAAGATTTAGGATATTGGAATAGAGGGGCTATTCCTCTGCAGCCCATAGAGTGAAAAACTAAAATGACCAGACAGCAACACCCACATTTGGTTCCTCCAGAATAAGCTGACCATGGGCTTGCAGACTTGTTTTATTTGGGCTAGCAAGGAAATTGAATTTGCATTCCTTTAAATGAGACAAGTGCTCTCTGGTTTAATACAGCTGTCACCATTCTTTATGTTATCGGCCAAGCTCTTGAAGACACGTACATTTATCTTGGATTTATACAAATTTACTTGTATAAAAACCCACAGAATCATAGATGCTGATTCTGGACACACAACAAAGCCCAGATGAGTTTATATTAAATAGCTGCAAACCCCATTTTTATCGCACAGGTCTTTGTTTTTTGCTAAGATAAAACAGAGGAATGTTCTGAAAGTTTGCTTCCTGTCCTCTGCTCACATGGTGGGGTTGGATAAGACAAGCTATGTCTCCCTCTTAGGGAAGATCTTCTTCCCTTCTCTGTTTGCCATGTTTTGCCATTTTTCATTTTTCTTCCTAATCCAAATCTACCCCAGTTTTATTTTCTTGATTTTCAGTGTTCAACCCCAAAGGAGGAACCACAACTCTGCATGAGTGATCAGCAATTTCAATGGGAAAAGACTGGTTTGTTTGCCAGACCACAGTAGGTCAGGGAACTCAGGCTTAATTTCATCCATTTACTCTAAAGTTGTTTTTGTCAATGGAGCAGACTTTGTCTTTCACACACCTGTCTATGGAAAGGCTGATTCAGACAAAAGGTAGCATGTAAATTCAAAAGGAGTATATCTTTAGTGATAAAATAATGCCTTAGTCAAAATTTAACTCTTGTACCATACTTTGGTTCAATAGCACTGAAGTATTCTTATTTATTCTCTTTTTCTAATATAAAATTTTAATATAATCTCAACAGATTAGTAATTGCAAGTGTATTATATCCATGATCTCATAACCTTTCTGATACATTTGTCTGGGCTGAATGACTGAATGTTCAAAAGACCACAGTATAGAAGGAAAATGTCAATTGGTTTGATCAAAATTAATGATTAGAGTAATGCTTGGTACTGTTCTGTGTGTTAGCGCCATATGTCAAGCAATATACTGATTCATTATTCTTGGGCTTGGGAATAGACCTTTTTATTTCATGTGAGCATTACCCATTTTATAGAAATATTATTTACTTTCACTTATCTTGAACAGAGACAAAAATTAGAGGTAAATTAAGAAGAAAATAAAATTGAAAACTTAGTTTGTATGAGATAAGGTGTATAATTTTAAAATCTTAGTATTCTCAGACTTTTAAAATGCCATCCTCTATTTCTTCCTTGCCTTGTACACATTCCATGAGAACCTCAACTGGATATTTTTACTGAAAAAATGTCTTGTCCCTCTGCAAAGTGGTAGTAATACCTGGTGGTATTAATTCATCTTCTAACTTTTTCCATCATCAATCTATAGCAAGCCTTATATCCATCAACAAAATGATTTTTATCTCCACAGACATTCAATCAGTGCAATGTAGACTGGCTTCAAATCTCAAACTCGCACAAGGGCAAATTTACTTTTAACAGATGTATATTCAAAAATTAAAAAGCAAAACAAATTGCTCCTGGCAAGTTCAGACTCCCTCAAGGCAAGGACGGCATAAAAATGGCAGGGAGCAGGACTAAGTCATTCATAACTAAAGCTCGCGGACTGCCTGAACTGTACTGAATTGAACCAAGCAACAAATTAGAAATATGGAGGGGATCCTGGCCCCACCATTTTTATTCCTTCTAACTCCAGGCACCACAGAGAGAGAAATGACTAAATCTCTATTTTAATAGCTGCTGTCAAGAGTTTTGCTCTGTAGGGCCTATTTCAGCAGTTCCTGATGGTAATATATGGCATTTCCCTGATTAACAGCCATTTTATAACCTGTGTAATTGGCCACAAATCAGAGGAATGTCATAATGTAGCAAGAAAACATTCCCATTTCCGTCATATCCTTGGCTTGGTTTTCTGGAGGAATTATTACCTGAGTAGTTTGTGGGTTTTCATTACTTTAAATAATGTACTACCTTAACTACAAAAAAAAAAAAAAGACATTTAAACTAATGAACATTTCTGTTTCCTAACCCTTTCTACCATGCCTGTCCTTAGATTTTTTTTTTCCCTTGGAAAAAATGCCTAAGAATGAAATTCTTTCTTCATTTTCATAATTCCACTATTTGTGGGGAAATAGAGGCAAGAGCAGAGCTGGGCATAGGATGAGTGAGGTGCTCAGCTCAGGTACGAAATTTAAAGGAGCACCCAAAAAACTCAGTAGTCAAGATGAAAATATTTTAATGCAATATTTTTAAAAATCAAAATTAATGCATAAAATAAGATGCACAATGAACAAAATATAAAAATTTTAAAGACAGGATCTGCCCCTGCTCTTTTATGACCGACTTCACTCACTTCCTAGTCCCAGCTCTGAGCAAGAGTATTGGTGAGGAAAGAATGACCACAAAGTACTGGGATCGAACCCATTGTCCAACAGCTTTTGGCTCTTTAGAGTCACTCTTCAGGTTGCAGTAAGAGCTCCCTCCTATGCAGAATTATGTATGTAGGGAGTTTTATTTCACCTGTAATACATAGTCCAGTCCAAAGCATTTTACTAACAAAGTACCATTTATAATGGAGCTAGAACTTATAGTTCCATATCAGCCTCTACTGGAGACCAAAGCACACCAAACATACATTTTTTAATTGGCAAATAATTATTTATTTTTTAAAGTCAAGGTCTCACTCTGTTGCCCAGGCTAGAGTGTAGTGGTGTGATCATAACTCACTGCAGCCTCAAACTTCTGGCTCAGGCAATCCTCCTGCTTCAGCTTCCCATGAATCTGGGACTACAGGCGTGTGCCACCATGCCCAGTTAATTTTCAAAACATTTTTTGTAGAGATGGGGGTCTTGCTATGTTGCCCAGGCTGCTCTCAAACTCCTGACCTCAAGCAACCCTCCTGCCTTTGCCTCCCAAAGTGCTGGGGTTATAGGTGTGAGCCACCATGCCTGGCCCCAATACAAATGATTTTTAAACTTCTTTCTTTTTCTAAGATATGTAAGATAAGTAAAGACTAACATCATTCTTTTATTTAAAAAAATAATTATTTCTGAATTTGAGCTAGTCAGTATGATATATACTAGTCACTATGATATATACTAGAAATACTATATATATATTAGAAATAACTATAAATATAAAGTTAAAAAGATCCTGTGTCTTTTTTCAAGAAGATGGAATACTAAAAATATGTGCATCCAGTACGTATTAATAAAAAATGTAAAAAAATAAAAATAAAAGAAGATAGAATATTAAGTATTCTGTGGTTGTAGTGGTTTGAAAAATCTATGAGAAAGGTATACTGAGAGAAGGAGCATATAAATCAGATGCAGTATTAGGTTTCCTGGAGATGATGACATTGGAGCTAAATCTAGAAGGTCTGGAGAAGATAGTAACTAGATAAAGAAGAGGGATGGAGGATGAGGCATCCTAAGGAGAAGGAGTAACACTGTGAAAACATTAATCTTAACATAGTAGCATGTTTTGGCGGGACCATGAATATTTACGTAAGGTTGGGGAGATGGATACGAGCGAGAAAATGGTAAGAATTGAAACTGGAGAGAGAAACAGGAGGCAATTCAAATTGGAAGCAAGAGATACTTGAATGAAATAATAAACATAACAGCTTGCCCAGAGAACAGTCATGTTCAATAATATATTCTTAACACAAAACCCATAATGTATTAGGGTAAATATTTTATGTATTTTGATCCTTAAATTAGGAATAAAATATAAGAGAAACATGTATGAAAAAGGTCTGGAAACTTTTCAGAAAATGGAACCCATTAACAAAATTGAAAGTTTAACAATGACATTTACACCACACCAGCCTGAATTATTCCTTTGTGACTTTCATTTCTGAAGCCAAAACAGTGGAGTTTGGTACTCTTTAAAACTTATCACACTAAGAGTTATTATAATTTAGACATTGGCGAAGTGATGCTATAGAAATTAGGCTTAAAATTTATGAAATATACCCAATGCAAAATGAGATATGAAGACAAAATTTTGTAAAACTGGCAAGAAAGTTTACTTGCATTAAATCCAGATTTTAAAAATCATGCTAAAAACAATTAAATTCTCCAACAGTGTGATAGAATATCCTACCAATTACAATGCAATCAAACTAAACATTAGAAAAAAAATTGGCCACACTAACCTTTTACATCATTTGCTAACTTCTTGGCTTCATTAAGAACCCCGAAGCTTTTCTGAAGAGAGCCTTTGGCACCTTCCTTTAATAAACCCTGAGGACCTATTGCCTGTGGACAGAAAAAGAAGTGTCACATATCTAAAACCATAGAAAAATGAATTGGAGGTATCTAGAAAGCAGCTGGTACACTGAGTTTACTTCAGAAAGAGTTTGGGGCTGCAGATTTAGAATTATCAGCAAATTATCACTGTATAGTTGGTAGTTAAAGTTGAGACTGTTTATTGGGAGATGAGAATGTGGTCCAAAACAGAATCCTTAGGAACTTCGAAGTTTAAGGGGCAGGCAGAGAAAGTGGGACTGGCAAGGTGGTTGAGACTCCAGAGAGAAAAAGGAGAAATTAGGAGAACATGACATTATGGAAAGTAAGATACACAGAAGTGACTCAGTGCATGATAGCTGGCAGTGTTGCAAGGACATAACTGGTCGGTATTATCAAGTGCTACAGAAGTCAAGCAAATTAAGAACTACAAACATCCACTGATTTTATCCCTAAGCACCTTTACTCTAGTTGTAAAGAAGGTGGGGATTGTTTCCTGTATCCCCTAGGGGTTGAAATGAGAAATAACACTGCTCCTTTTTAAAATGCATCTCAAAGTACTATGGCAAAACAGAATCTTGTAAATGACAATCTCTGAGCTACAATCATCTCCTGGCAAAGATGTATTTGTTGAGGCTTAGATTAAAAAAAGTGACACAAAGATAATAGAATGATACGGGACAAGAAATGTTTAACTTGAATGTCTAGTTACCCATTTTAATAGTGTTTGCGCCTCAGCAATCATTACATAAGTCATGTATACCAAGAGATAAATCAAACAGGATCTTATGTGTAAATTTTAAATTGAAAAAGTATTGCAGGGTGCAAGAAAGGCTAGAGAATGCTAAATACTGTTCAAGTGATAAATCTGAACTCAGGTTATCCCAGACATAACACTCTTTAATGACATCTGCAGTGCCTTAGTTACATCATTTTTATCAGTCACATTATTTGAGCATTAAACTAGGAAAGATTACAGAACTTGGTACTGCTGTGGTCAAATTTATTTTAATGTGTTAGTCCAACAGCTTTCATTTAAATAATCTATTGCTCACAGAATAGATTGATTGTACAATGCTATGATATGTACAAAAGGACATATTGCAAACATCTACATAAATAAAAAGGGATACTGTACATAATTCTTGCAAAAGGAAACCTTGGCAAATTATTCTATGGAAAATTGATGATGTCTTCCACTGGGAACACAGGAATTCTTAGTCTTACAGTTTCTCTTGGGAATCAGATACAGTAATATCATATAAGTGTCATTTATTTTAGAAAAAATAGTAACAGTGTCAAAATTAATGGCATAAATCCAGTGCACTTTGCTCAAAAAAGTAAGCCTCTGGTTACCTACTCAGATTCTATATTTGTTCCAAATTTACACATTATTCTTACTCTCTTGGTTATAGCTTTTCTGAATCAAAACAGATTAGAGACAGGAAATCACAAAGGTGGTGTGAAGATTCTCTAAATAGACACATGAACACAGCAGAAGTGTCAGCTGACAATCTATCTGACAATGAGGAAAGAGAAGAGAAAACTCTAAAAAGTAAAGAGAAAAAATTGTAAAGCTCAGGAGTCTAAATCAATTTAGGGGTAAAATGTACAGGGATAAGTAGGTTTCAGTGGATGCCAACATCATTGTAGGAAAATAACTAAGGCTGGTACTGTTGCATCATCAAGATAATATGGATTATTTATAATACTAAATAAAACTAGAAAAAAGAAAGAAAAGAAAAGAAAGAAAGAAAGAAAGAAAACTTACTAGCACCATTTTGAAAATGATGAAACTGAGGTACAGTGAGGTTAAGTAACATGCTAAAGGTCAAATAGCTGGTAGTTTTGGAGCTGGTCAGTCTAGCTTCACGCACCTAGACCTCTGTACTATAGAAGAGTCCAACTGATCAGCAACTTTCAAAGTGAGCCAGCCAGGGAAGAGCTGTGAGCTTGAATCCAGCATACCAGCTTCTGAAGGTATACCAGTGCCTTCAGATAAGCATGTGTGCTGACCTCTGGCATACTGCTGTCATTAATGATCGGAAATGGTGTGGCTCATAGCCTCCTGTGGTTAGCAGTGGCAACAGTTCACAGACCCCATCTATTTCACCATAAATAGGTGTTAAATCTGTGAAAGCAAGCAGGAAAATAGCATA
>CAUYRT010092348.1:0-19655 GCA_963574885.1 Lepilemur ruficaudatus | reverse complement strand
CCTAGCTCACAGCAACCTCAAATTCCTGGGCTCAAGCGATCCTCCTATCTCAGCCTCCCAGGTAGCTGGGACTACAGGCATGTGCCACCATGCCCGGCTAATTTTTTCTATATATTTTAGTTGGCCAATTAATTTCTTTCTATTTTCTTTTTTTAGTAGTGACGGGGTCTCGCTCTCGCTCAGGCTGGTCTTGAACTCCTGAGCTCAAGCGATCCACCCGCCTCGGCCTCCCAGAGTGCTAGGATTACAGGCATGAGCCACCTCACCCGGCCTGAAATTTGATATTTCAAAAGAAGTCTTGAGACTATCGTCACAGTAGGAAAATATCAGAACCTTGTTCTGCTTCTTTACACTTCATTATGGCTTAGGACTGTTTTTATTTTTAATTATACATGGGGGTGGCAGCACCGTAATCTTCTTAGTGCTTAGGTCCTCGAAAATCTTAATCCAGCCCTGATGTGACTCTGGGTTTAGACGTTCACGTAGGGGCCTCCCGAGTGCCAGCTGCTGCTGCTGCGTCTATGAGCTCCACGACCACGGGGACCGTGTGTCCTGCCGCCTTTCTGTCCTCAGCGTCCAGCACAATACTGGGCACACAGCAAGTACACAATGGATGCTTACCGTCGTGGACACTACTTCTGTTACAACAATTGCAGTGTGTTGTGATTAAGGCGAGCTCAGGTTAACTAATGAAGCCACTGAAGGTGCTACAGATCTTGCCCTCTAGCCGGTGAGGGAGACAAGGAAGTGTGTTTGAAATAGGTAGTGCATGCCAGACACAGCGCTGGGTGCTTTGCATGTGTCTGCTCGCTCTTTAATCCTCGTATCAAACCCTGAAGTCTGAATCAGCTCCGTTTACCCAGACAGAAGCTGCAGCTTAGACAGGTTAAGCAACTTGCAGAAGTCATTCGACAGTAAGTGCAATAGTGGGACACCAGACCAAGGTCAGCCTGACCCCTGCACCAGCGTTCCCTCTGTTGCACACGTCGCCAGACTGTTGAACACGTTCCTCAGGTTGATGTTCAGCAGACTGATTGCTGGTGTCCAGGAGCTGAGATAGATGCACATCGGAAATAGCTCAGCGAGTCACTATCAAGTCGTGTTCAGATTAAAAGCAATTTATTAAAGAACCCGCATTCAAGATTGCAGGTGGGAATGGGGTCACAGGAATTTCCTACTAGTTTTAGGTCACCGGGTAACAATTCCGGGATCTGTAAGTCTTAGAAAACTCCCAGCTCTTAGGACCCCAGGCCCTTAATTCACGTTTTAAGAAGAGCTGATTTGGGGATGGAACCCAGCATGAAGCTAAAAGCAGTTTGATGGGGCTTGGATTTTGCCCGTGTTTTCTGAGCTGTGAAGGTGGGGTGGGGTGCGGAAGTCATCAGAGCCGAAGCATTGGTACAATAGTGCTGGCAAAAGAAACAAAAAGGGAAAGAAAACATTCCTCACTCTCTTTTCTTTTACCTCAAACACTGGTTGAATTCTAGACTATTTTCAGGAAATCCTGGAATTTTCCACAATTAATGAAACTGTAGCAACACGCAGAGAAGCTGGAGAGAAAACTCTACAGGTGACATGGAACTGACAGCTCTCCTTCCAAACAATGAAAAGAAAAGAGTCTGAACTAGAGGACAGAGACGGCACGAAGCTGCAGGAAGGAAGAACTGTCTCAAACGGAGGGCTGAGGCACGGTACCCTGTGGAGTCTTCTGAAACAGGATCCATAATTATTAACACCTGCTGGCTTGGTGTGGCGTGGGCCAAAGTGCAGGGAGGTGTGGACAGATAGCCTTTCAAAGTTCTTCCATCCAGAAATTTCTATAATTGCATGGTTCCTTTGGCTAAGTCCCCGTTCCATCTTATTCTTTCTCAGTCTAGTTTTTCATCGGCTCCATCCATAATAGAAAAGAGAAAGTTATTCCCCAGTTGCAAAAGGCCACGACCAGGTCACACAGAATAATGAAATGGGAGAGCTCACGGACCCTAACGTTAGACAGTGAAAGAAGAAACTCACCTCTGATCATGAAACGAAATGGGAAAACGTGCACTGTACTCCCTCTGCAGCGCACGGGGTTTTGAAGACCAAGGAGAGATAGGAGTATGGGTTGTCACAGGCAATTCTCCTTACCTGGCTACCTGTCTAACTTGCTCTTTGTTTTCTCCAGTAGTTGAGTACAAACTGAATTGTAAAATATAGCATCAAAGTTGATAGCATGAGTGGCGTGTTAGGTGCAATAAGTCACGAAAGGAGATGGTTTATGAATGTGCTGAAAACAAGCTGAAACACACAGGCATAAAGTCACAGTGAGTTGAGTCAACCAAGAGACATGGGGAAGAAAGGAGAATAAGGTTTGAGAAGCACACAGTCCGTGTGGCAGAGAGCTAATTATCCCGACATCTAATCTTCCAGGAGGCTAACAGTCCACCTGCTAAAAGTCATCCAGGAGTGAGTTGCAGAGATATTTTTAAATACGCCATTCTCATAATCCTGCATGCCTACTACATCTGATAGTCAAATCCTTAAGGACTAGCTGTTAGAGCAAAATATGAAATACTCCGTTCAGCTCTGCGCTTTAGACACCGGGAGGTTATTAGCAATAATAAGCCCCTTACCACCATTTAAATGAGTTCCCGAAACTCACTGCTAGACTTTGAGGGATTTTAGCTCCTCTAAGTGAATGACCCAACATTTTATTTGCATTGCTATTTTTATCTGATTAGATTTAATGATCTGGGGAGAGTGGTCTGGGCAGAGAGATTGGGGGACATGGAAGAAAAAGAAATAAAGAGCAAGACCTAGGTAAGGTTCTAGTTCCAGAACATTCTCTAATTGGCTTTGTTATCTTTGCCACTTAGGTAAAATTACAGAATTATACTGTTCTAGGCACTTTATATGAATTAGCTCATTAATGTCTGAAACAACCCTATGAAATAGGTTCTGTCATTATCCATCCTGTTTTACAGATAAGGAAACTGAGGTTCAGAGAAGCTAAGTAACTTACCCAAAGCCACACAGAAAGTAAACCAAAGAGGTCAAATTTGTGCCCAGCCTTTCCTCTCTGCAGAGTCCATAGTCCCATCCACTTTGCTATACAACATCTTGAGTTTGTCAGCGATGACCGCGTGTAGACAATGGACTAGACACTGCTGGACACGGAGCCACATGTGTGGATACAGTGTGGCCAAACAGGCCTGGCCCTGATTACATGGAGCTTGCAATCCAGAAGCAAAAGCAGACATGAAACAAATAATTTAAAATTATTAAATAATCTCAAGTGTGCAAAGAGCCCTGAAGAAGAAAGGGACGTTAGGTTTTTTCCTCAATAAAATGAGGAAACGAAATTATCCAGTCTCTATTCCAACTGTACCATGCATTCTCTTCTCTTCAGAAATTTGCAATCCCACACAGAATGCAAGCCAGCAGTCAGAATCATCACACCTACAAAAATTCTGTTCAGTCCCGAAAGCTTGTGCTGACTTATGAAAGCTTCGTGTTCTCCGATTTCAACAAGCTTCCTTCTTTCTCTTAGGTCTTCTCCAAGGATCCTGCTAGGTTTGCTCTAGCTCACAACACTTGTAGAGTGTCTTAGAGTTGACCAACATTTTCCCATAGGTCATCTCATCGAGTCTTCCCAACCAGCTTGAGAGGTGGGTGCTGGTACCTCCCTTTGTAAAGAGTAATAATATTGAGGACATTGGTACTTTAAGATGGGAGTCTGCTGATCACCTCATTTGCCAGCAAATTAATAAACTTCTCTTTCCTTCTCCTCCAACCGCTTGTTCTCATTCTTCTGATGTGAACTTGAGTCCTTTGTTCTTTCCTTCATAACCTGGATGCATCCATATACCTACGTCTGCTTTGGGGGTTTGGGCACATAGGCTGGTGGAAAGATATTTTGAAAGTAACTCAAGTGTGGATAAATTGAGAAGTGTGTCCTACTTCATTTAAAAATGACATGTGGCCATTAGCAACTTGTTTTTTTGTGAAAACAAAGAAGATTTGCATTTGTAAGACAGAATCATTAGCAGAAGCATTTCCCGTGTGCGGCTGGAGTTGATCCTTGCCGCTGCCTTAGGCAGTTTTTGATATGTTTATTAATGTGAGCGCAAAAGTCAAGAAATGTGGAAGCGTAGAATGCAGACATACCACACGAAACTTCTGATGCAGTCAGCTGATTGCCCTCTGAGCTAGAGCGATCATCAAATGTAGACATTGCCCGAGAAAGTAAACTTTGAAATCTTCAATATCCTTAGACATCTCTATGGACATCCATAGACATCCATAGACATTTTCTATGACTCAGTCTTGATCCTCTAAGGCTCTTAGAAATAAAGAATCTTTGGAGTCTTTTAATAAAACAAAATTAAGTGAATAATATTATTTACATCACACACAGTTAAACCTACGAGTGCTGCGTAATGCTATTCAAGGATCATGACTTCTGACATTTTAAAATTCAACTATAAATGAGGAAATCTGGCTAATTTTAAGCAATATTTGTTTTTTTAAGATGAAAATTTAAGTTACCAACAAACAGTGTGCTTGGTATGAAAGCTATCTATCCTTAGAAATAAAAGTATAGGCAAAAAGAACAGAGAGATACTAAAACATAAGGGTTTGGGCACAAACAGAAGAATTTTAAAAATCAGATTACAGATACGGGGATAATGATAGACCAGATTTTTGACCAGCAATTTACTTCCCTGCCACTAGATGGGGCTCCCTAGTTGAGGTTATTTCCCTTCCAGATTTGCATTTTTGTGTCAGACAACGTGGAGAATTCAACTGGGATCTGGGTTCAGCGTTTTAAAAGATAAGTTATTGGAAGGTCTTCAATGGGAATCCTAATAAGATTGACTTTTTTGTTGACCACAATGGCCTTATTGAGCAAAGCTAGCTCTATCCCAATTTAACATGAAATAGGTCACTATTAGAAAAGACAGCTTTGTTGTGTTTGTATTTCGGATTAACGGATAAAATAAATAGTCCTTTTCTTCCCACAGGGGTTGATGAGCCAGCTTTATTCTAAGTGACTGAAGACTTCTGTTCTTTTCAACAAACACAGTCCTCCAATTAGGAGCTGCAAATAAGATTATATGCCCTGAATAAGTCTGAAAAGGTCCTTTTATAATTAGAAAGTTGGTGTGTGGGAAGTGGAGGCAGCATTAAGCTCTCTCTGTGGCTTTATTAAGGGAGCGACACGAAGATCTCCCAAATCCCCATCTGAGCGCTCTGAAACGATAAAATAAAAATTATGGAAAATAGCAAGCGTGTTCCATTTCTTCTTCTTCTTTTGTTTTTTTCTGGAAGCCTTCACATTTATGCTGTAGAAACAATTCAGTGTTTTTTTTTTAATCAGGCATCTTTGAAACAGAGCGTCGTTTAATAGTGCACAGATTGTTAAAATATAAGTGAAAATAATTTAAACGGAGGGCTGAAGTTAGAATAGCCTTGTTACTATGGAGCATCCTGTATATTTTCACTTAAACACTGTCGTGGTGGCCACTCTGCCACTACTAGGATATATAACATTCTGCTAAATACAATTGGGTTTAACTGATGCTGAGCCTCCTGGCCTGTGGACACACAGTGGTGATTGTACTCATCTATCCTTCCAGATCAGCCAGATTTTAGTATGCAAATGGATCTTTCCTGGATGAATAAATGCCCCTCACACACACACACACAATGCACTCAGGACCCAGGTGGGTGCAGCCCACAGAGCCTCGCGGAAGGAAGATGCGTTTGCACAGAGCTGCCTGCTGCACACGGCTCCCTCCGAGCTGAGACGGGGCAGGCAAGGCCGGCACAGAAGAAGAGCTGAGAGTCTCTAGACAGCCAATGAGAAACAGCAGGAACAGACACCGCACACAGAGCCGCATCCGCTCCGCCGCTCAGCCACACAAATAAGAAAATCACTCAAATTTGCTTTTTGTCTACCATCATTTCCATAGTCTAAAATAAATATAAAATAAACAGCAAATAATAAGTCATTAACCAATAAACATAAAGCGAGAAACATGCTTTAAAATGGTGTCTGACATCACCACTTTTAAGAATGTATTCCAACATCAAAAGGCAAATTTCAACAATGCTAAAACCACAGTTACTTTTGCACCAAGCTAAGCAGCTGGAGGACCCAGCAAAGGTACTGACAACCAGCAGACACTCGACAAATATTCCATGAATTAATGAGTATACCTACCAAATCAGGCACTAACTCTCTATGCCTGATTTCCTAAACTTTTAAAACCACTTAACAAAATTAAATTGCAGAAATTAAATTGCTGATACCATCTCCCGGCATTTTAATATTGCACACACATCTCAAAAACACACACACACACACACACACACACACACACACACACACCTGGCAGGCACTCTCATTTTAGAATCACTGAGTATCTCAGATGTCAAAAAGATTTTGTTGATTGTTACTTTTTCTAGTTTAAATTGTGAAAAAAATGTATTATTCAGAAATAAAATTCTATAGCAATATTGAATATGCTCTTTCAAGCTACACTCTCCCAGCTTCACCCCGTCCCATCCAGAAATTCAGACATGCTCCTCCCTCCAGGGATCACCACGCCAGGCAGACTATAAACGTGGTTAGCTGCTGGCCTGTTTGACCAAGAGAACATTCCTGTTCAGGTAGAACCATAGGCTTCACGGCATAGCAAGGTATGATTCAGACCAGTGGTTCTAAATCACACCATGCTGCTCGTAACATCTGGGAGAGCTTTATAGAAACACCCAATGCCTATGATTTCTTATAGATGAAATCAAAAGCATGGGCAACAAAAGCAAAAATAGACAAGTAGGACTACATCACACTAAAAGGCTTCTGCAGAGAAAAAGAAACAATCAACAGAGTGAAAAGGCAGCCTATGGAATGGGAGAAAATATTTGCGAACCCTATATCTGATGAGCGGTTAATATCCAAAAGATATGAAAAACTCATACGACTTAATAGCAAAAACTCAAATAGCCCAATTTAAAAATGGGCAAAGGACTTGAATACGCGTGTCTCCAAAGAAGACAGACAAGTGGCCGGCAGGTATGTGAAAAGACGCCCAACATCACTAACGATCAGAGAAATGCAAAGCAAAATCACAAGGTATCACTTCACACCTGTGAAGACGGCCACTATAAAGAACAAGAAAAGAGCAAGTGTTGGCAAGGAAGTGGAGACATTGGAACCCTTGTGTGCTGTTAGTAGGAATGAAAAATGGAACAGATGCCATGGAAAACAGCATGGAGATTCCTCAAAAAATTAAAATTAGAACTACTGTATGATCCGACAATCCCACTTCTGGGCATTTAACCAAAAGAACTGAAATCAGGGTCTTGAAGGGATATTTGCATTCGATATTTATTGCAGCATTATTCACAATCGCTAAGGAGTAGGAACAAACTGTCCAGCGATGGGTGAGTGGGTAAAGAAAATGTGGTATATACATGCAGTGGAGTATTATTCAGCCTTAAAAAAGAAGGAAATCCTGAAGCATGCTACAACTAGGACGAACCTTGAGGACATGATGCTAAGTGAAATAACCCAGTCACAGAAAGACAAATATTGCATGATTCCACACATATGAGGTGTCTAAAGTAGTCCAACTCAGAGAAGCAGAAAATACAACGGTGACTACCAGGGGCTGGTGGGAGGGGGAAACGAGGAGTTGCTATTCAATGGGTATAGACTTCCAGTCATGCAAGACGAAAAAGTTCGAGAGATCTGCATATCAGATACGTATAACAATGTGCAGCTAGTTAATAATACTGTACTATACACTTAAAAGTTTGTTAAGAAGGCATATTTCATGTTATGTGTTTCTTACCGTAATAAAAGCAAACAAACACACACAAAACAGCTAATGCCTGGCCCCACTGTAACCTATTAAATCAGGATACCTGGGGTTTGGGGGCTGGATATCCCTTTGTTGTTTTTGATGATTTTTTTTTTTTTAAGAGACAGAGTCTTGCCATGTTGCCCAGGCTGGAGTGCAGGGGCTATTCACAGGCAATCATAGCTCACTACAGCTTCCTGCGCTCAAGCGGTCCTCCTGCCTCAGCCTCCCAAGTAGCTGGGTCTACAGGCATGCGCCCCCACGCCCAGCTTGCTGTTTCTCCTCTTTCAGCCATGCACCTTAGAGAGCTATTTTACGTGCTACAGGAAACTGTCTATGAAGCTACGTTATCTTCTTTTTTAAAAAATATCTCCATCCCCCTCCCATATTTGCCCCCTAATAATAACTATAATAGTTAATAACACCTATTTTGATCAATGGGACCATCATCCTTCAAGTTACCTGACCTGGAAGCCTTGGTGTCATCCTAAACTCACTCCTACCTCCAGCCATGAAACATCTTAAACGTCCACACCTTAAACATTCATCCATCCATCCATCCCTTTCTCTCTCTCTACTACTGCATCTTAAGGATGGGTTTTGGTCTTTTCTAAAATTGAAATCTAATCTTTGAAAAATTTCAACACCTTCCTCCTCCCTGCCCTTCTCCACCTGCCTAACTCCTCTTAGGACTTCAAGATCAGCTTACGTATGCCATTAGCTTACAGGTGGGAACAGGGATGGTTACAGCAATGGATGATATAACAAAGATGGCAGGCGGTGCCCCAGGGCTTTTGAGCCTACATAATTTCATTTCCGAATCTGCCTTCTGGAAGCCATCCTGACTAGCTTCATAGAGCTTATCAGGACCTACTCCTTCCCTTGTCTTCGCAGGTTACCCAAAAAGGAATGCTCTAGAGGAAACGGCACAAAGCCACAGAATTTTAATTGCAGTTTAGAATGACAAATATGAGCAAGTCAAAGTTTGCAAAATTTGCAAAACTGAGAGAGCACTGTGAATTTTGCAACAGTGCCAGCAATGGTTGTGAGTAGGTCCACGCAGACATACAGGAGTTATATAAATACAGGAAGCCACTTTTCTCTGCCATCCTCAAGCACTAGAACCAAAGCCAACATGCCCCTTTTGCCTCTTACCCACCAAACTAGAAGGGCGAGGGGTCAAATAAGAAGAGGTAAGCTCTAGAGAGCATATTCTGCATTGCTATAATTAACATTTCTTTCTGAGTGCCAATCAAATTGGGGTTTGTGCTGCAAGCGGGCCTTGCTGTTCTAAACATTGCAATTGATCTGGATGTGGCTATTGATTCGCTTTTGAGACTGTTATCTATTTGACAACCAGGAAAAATCATCTCCTTTGGATCTGACCTGCCAGATTTGATTCCCAAGGAATGATGAACATCCATTACAGGGCCCATATATATTAATGAGCAGGAGGGTGTGGAACGGCATACTCTGTAATTATATCCACAATTGCTTCCACATTTAAAACAAATTCTGATATTATTTGCATGCGTCATCGAAAACCGATTATTTATACAGGTTGCAATTTTGACTCATAAAAAAATGAACATTTGTTTTATACTTTTCAAGGAGGGAAAAATGCAATGAATAGAATATAATAGGTCCTCTAAAATTATCAGTTACCAAAAATATTTCTTTTTAATCCGAGAAGGCCTGTGAAATAGGAATGTTTGCATTATCTAGTCTGTTTACTTGCTCGTAGTTATTCTTGTTAAAATTTACAAGTCCAATTATTTGACTGTGACATAGAATTATGTCCAAAGAATGAGGGAAGCATTTGCCCACTGGTAATTAAACTTTCTGGGGTGATAAGAATTTAAAAGATTATATAAGAGATAATAATATTATCTTCCAGTGAGTAACTGTTCTGTTAGTTTTTTGGAAAAGGGAACGATATTAACTCTTCCAGTCTGTATTTTAATTCGTCCTACTCAAGTGTGAGTTGGAAGGCAGGGTTAGCTGTGGTTAATAAACACCAGCTACATGCCAAACATCACCCTGGGAACTCAGAGAAAGACAAGTAAGAAATGCCTCCTCCCTCAAGAAAGTCACATTTTAGTGGGCCACAGTGTCTGAAAGTTTAAAATATCACATATAGGAAGTCATCTTCTATCGAATATGCTCTCCATCAACACTGAGGGAAGCCAAGGCACTCCCAGCCCTGGCATTAAGTGTAGGAAGGATCGTGAATATTTCAGAGGCTACAAAAATGTCTGCAGGCTCATAAAGTTTGGGGACTTATGAGGGGAGCTTAAACGTGCTGATTGAACACACAGATGAAGGCAGGCATGCTCATTTCTCCTGCGGCCCCTTCACACGTGGGAGGCAGGGGAGGACGGGGCTTTAGCGAGAAGCCACCCCCACGGGCTCTGCAGTTAGGCTGGCAGCAGCCTTTGCTGTTTATTGGCTCATGACTCTAAGCACCTTGCAGAGTGAGCCCTGGCTTCAGTTTCCACTGCAGCAAAACGGAAGTCGCACCGTCCCCACCCCACAGGGTTGTCACGAGGATTGAGAGTTGATGCTTGCAACAGGGCCGAAGAGGGCTTAGCAAACGCGGGCTGTGACTGCAATGATCTCAGGCTCTTTGCTCTCAGCCCAAATCCCTCCTTGTCTCTGGAATTCAGCTCTAAATGCATCTCCATCATGGCCCTTCGAGAGGAACTCTAGAAGTTTCCCGGGGCCGACTTGACAAGGAGAGGGAGCACAGGGTAAACCGTGTCCTCACTCTCTGCCATCAGGCTGAAAATTATCTCATTAGTGGCTCATTTTTTTTTTCCTGCATACTACAGGCTTTGGGAGCTTTGGAGAAATCCATCTAAAAATGCAGATTTCCCAGGGAGAGGCCTCTTCCAGCGTCAAGGAGAACAGAGGTGGCAAGTGTATATGGCACTGTGCCCGGGGCAAGCAAAGGCTTTGCAGCTGCCTTTGTAAACACTGCACTGGGAAGGAAAAAAAAAAACAACCTTGGCCCCATGCTGCTTTTTTCCCTGGGACCCTGAGAACCGTTGCAGGTCCTTCCCCAAAGCTACATCTGCGACAGGCGGAAATGGCAGGAACAATCCTCAATGCACAGGCGCCTGGGAAGCCGGGCAGATGAAGGGCTCAGGGGAGCCTGCGAGCAGCAGCAAACCCATCCCTCTGTCGACAGAAACTTCAAGGAAGCAGATATTGAAGCCTCGGGTTTGTGCAGGCCACGAAACACTGTTTTTCACTCTGGCTTAGATGGTTGAGGTGAGGAGATCGCAGCTCAGTGAGACAATAATGGAGTCAGGTGGCACCTCCCTTCCATGAGGGGTACCCTCCGTCTCGCTGCTGTGCTGGGTAGAGTTGCTGCCTGCAGGAGAAGAGACCACATGGAGAGAGTGGGGTCTTCTCCGACTGGCCCAGCCCTGCCCGGTGGAAACAGGGTGTGAGGCACGAAGGTGAATGTGTCCTTTTAAACTTTCCGGCAACCACATCTAAAAACAGGAAAGAGAAAGAGGAGTTAATTTTAATAAAGTATTTTCTTTAACCCCTTAGATCCAAGAGATCATCATTTCGGCACGTCATCGATAAACAAAAATAGTAAGACCTTTTACATTCTTCTTGATACCATCTTCAGAATCCACCGACAGTGCGTTGCTATGGGGACGAGGCACATTTCAAGTTCTAAACGGCCACCTGTGCCCAGTGGCTGTGATTTTGGACAGAGCAGGACTAGCCCCTTCTCTGAAAAGTAAGATGAAGTAGAAACTTCCAGATTGCCAGGCCGATGAAATGCCTTCCAACTGCATTGGGACAGTCCGAGATTCATCTTATAAATTAATTTCAGGCTTTTCAGCCCCAGTCACTTGCTTTCTCTTCTGGCAGCAGGAGGCAGTGGCCGCTCTGACCCAAACTCCTGATCTTCTGGCGAGAAGTATCTTTTTGGTTGATGTCTTTGCATTTCTAAAGTTCCCGAGGTGTTCGGTGTTAAGGTTTCTCTGGGCATTCACACCTGCTTTGAGGAGTTTCTAGGTCTTCCTGATGGAAGGCCGAGCTAGGTGCGGGGCAGGAGCTGGAGAAATCCCAGACGACTTTGGAAGCATTTGCAAGGCAGCAAATGCAGAGGCTGGACGACTTACGCAAGTCCTTGCTAAGGTGCAGGCCTTCCAGTGCTCCCACCCATCCTCAGGAATGTATGAATCCATGACAATCCATGTTCTTTTTCATGCAGCAAAAAAAAGCAGCATAAGAAAGAACTGTCCACATACACACACACACACACACACACACACACACACACACACACACAGACATGCACACGCTGATACCTTTTCTTCTTTTTCTCCAGGTCTTGATAAAAACCCAGAGACAGCTTCTGCAAACAGTAGACCATTCCAGGGCAGAAAACAGATGCCCCGAGCGCTCCCAACCCAATTAATCAAACCCTCGACCAAGAGCACAATTGAGCCATTTTCTTTTTATTACAACAATTCATAAAATTTGAATGGGGAAAAAAAACCTATGCATAACCTTACCAGCCCAGCACGACTATTTCCAGTTCTGCAAAGTCTCTTCCAGTTTTTCTTAATATGCGTATTTTTCTAAAGTCCCTAACGTGTAGTCATTTTCTTTGAATTGCACCAAGTATTTCAGAAGAAGAGAAGTTTAAATATCATCACACTCTTGTTTCTGTGGTGGTCATTTCGTATTTGCTTTGGGAGTTATTTCAGAACGTAATCTCCTGGGCCAGAGCTTGCTTCGCAGGTTGTTCAAGAGAACCTATTAATATTGTCCTCAGGTCACACACGGAGCCCAGTATTTGGTCAAAATGCAAATTTATGTGACAATATATATTTCATAATAATTTTCTTCTCGAACTTTCAAATTACTTTAATGCATAAGGCCCATCATTTGTATTAACAAATGGAAATTTATTATCATTACTTCAGAGTAAAGTGTCATCCAGGTGACATTAATAAATGCCGTGTGGCACATGATGAAGCTGGTACCATTGGATCATGCTGTCTGCTGCTTAAATAATGCCAGGGTTCGAGTGATTAAATTCCACTAAAGACTTGGTCATTTTAAACAAAGTGACTTAATTTATAGCATCTGGTTTGCATAATCACCCAGCCTCTCGCGTGTAGTATTTTTGAGAACAAGAATAGGGGATTGATAACTACATCCCCAGGTATAACATTTCAGAGTCGAATTTGATGGTTTGATCTCACAAGTAGATTCTTAAAAAACATGCCAATTGGGTTTTTTTTTTTCATCTCAAAATATTTATATTCTAGTGGAGTTTCCCCATCAGAGTAACTGTCATGGACAGGAAGAAAGAAGATATTTGAATTTGTCCTTGAAAAAGGAAAAAAGTATAACCACTCTCCTTTAAAAATACAACCAAAATCCAATTTGGCTCTTGCTGGCAAACTAAATTCTCTGTTATCACTGTGCGGGTCACATCTGGGGTTTTCTTGAAAAATCAAGAGAGAATTACTTTTCTAATGACCCTGAATATAATCCTTCCCAGGAAGTAGCAAAGGAGCCAGATGGACAACTTACGTATTCCAAACGTGTTTGGAAGGTGGACTAATTTTCACAATTGAAAACTTTGGAAAGAAGCAATATATGGCTTCAGTCCCCTGACTTAAAAAAGAAAGTACTGGAAACGTTTAATGATTGGTGCTGGTCTTAGCTTTTCTAAGGAATCTGAGTACGTTCTCCCTCAGCTGCTGTTTTAATCTTTCATAATTGTCTTTGAGGTCTCTCATGCCCCCTTTCCTAAATTTTGAGCCTTTTGTTTCATATGTCAAGTTTCAGATTTCCTTCTCATCCACCCACCCATGTATCCCTCTACCGACTCAACTCAGCATCATTAATTCACAGCGCTTTGGAAGCCGCAAATGTCATGTAAAACACGACACAGACCCTGGGCCTCAGGAAACTTGGACTCAATCATCAAATGAAATGCGGACAGCATGAATTATGTATTGCTGAAGAGGCAGATTCTCACCATGTGTAAATTCAGAGGTACATAATTTTAAGTAAATTTAGAAATAAAATAGGGATACAAGGAGGACTAGGCTATGGAAAGTGGAAAAGAATTGGGAAAACTACCTGATCTGACCAATACATACCGCAGCGTTTACTTACCGTGGTGGACCAGTTGTTGAAACAGGAATTCTCGAATATATTATTAAATAATTAATGAATTAGTGAATAGATCTTGGTTCTGGTTGGCCTGAGGTTAAATCCATTCCTCGTGTGTAGCTTTGTTGGCTCTACCGGAGAAGATCTTCAAAGCCTGGAGAATTTAGAAAGGAGGAAGGGAGTGGGGGTGGATGGAAGTCAAATATATCACTTATGGTCCATGCATGAAATATTTAAATTTGCAAATGGAATCTTTTACTATTAGCAGGTGCTTCCTTGAACTTCCAATGA
Source organism: Lepilemur ruficaudatus (assembly GCA_963574885.1). Lineage (NCBI taxonomy): Eukaryota > Metazoa > Chordata > Mammalia > Primates > Lepilemuridae > Lepilemur > Lepilemur ruficaudatus. Next base: position 5,355 of record CAUYRT010092348.1, on the reverse strand, counting down.
CCATCTTGGTCAAAATACTCTTGTGCAGGTGAATGACAAACCAAAGATGCAACTGGTTTGCACTTACCCTGGACCTCAGCAAGGAGACCCAAGGAAGTCGCCTTGCAAAGAAAACTGAGAGCATCTTAGGGCTACGGAAGGACTCCTGAAGCTTTCCTTGGACTTCTGGAGTTTTCATTTGTTTGTTTTCAGTGTAGTTGCTTTTTTGACTAGAAAAAGGTATTTGGAAGAAACACCTAAGGGTAAGCATTGTCAACAGACTTTTCTGTTCTTAGTGTCATGCTGTGAAGTTATAAGAGTGTTAGGATGGTTAGGGAAATATGAGTGGTGTCTTGAAATTCTGATGACCATAAAGCATAGATTTTAGGTTTCTAAAATAATGTTTGATATTATTTTGCAAAGCTGGAGAAGAAGACTTCTGCTGCCCTTATGAATCTTTCTAACAGGGAGGTCATGGGGGTGGTTTTCCCCAGGAGTCTCATGGAGGTGCAGTCCGACTTCCACGTGGATTCACCACCAAGCTCCCTAATCAGTCCTTCCATGAACTGGTCACGTGGCAACTTGGAAATGGCAAAGTGGAACTCAGGGAGCTGCGTGTCAGAGAGTCTGGGTGTCATCGTCAGTCACCTATAATGTGCTCTCTCTTTGCTCTCTGTTCTCCTCGCCCCTGTGTGTTTTTGTTGCTGTCATACTTAGTTAGCTTCAGGCATCACTCCTTGTCAGTAAATTCAATATATTCGTAGTTATAAGTTGACAGCATTGATAAAGTTGGAGACATTCACTTTTCATAGCATGAAACCTCAAATTTCCTCTGTGTTCAGATTGGATTGTATCATGCCATGAACCTGCTGTAAAATAAAAAAAAAATGAGAAGGGAAATTGGGTAAAGAGACTGACTTTTCACTACTTATCCTTTTACCCTGTTTGAAAACTTTACCATAAACATGTATTACCTGTTAATACAGGTAATATTTTGAACCCTATACAACAAATAAATGAATAAATAAATAAATGTGGCCGGGCGCGGAGGCTCAGGCCTATAATCTTAGCACTCTGGGAGTCTGAGGCCGGGAGGATCGTTTGAGCTCAGACCAGCCTAAGCAAGAGCGAGACCCTGTCTCTACTAAAAAAAAAAAAAAAAAATAGAAAGAAATGAGCTGGACAACTAAAAATATATAGAAAAATTAGCCAGGCATGGTGGCGCATGCCTGTAGTCCCAGCTACTTGGGAGGCTGAGGCAGGGGGATCGCTTGAGCCCAGGAGTCTGAGGTTGCTGTGAGCTAGGCTGATGCCGTGGCACTCACTCTAGCCTGGGCAACAGAGCGAGACTCTGTCTCTAAATAAATAAATAAATAAATGCCACCTGCAAGGTGTTTTTCACCGTCGTTAGTTGGGATCTCTCTAGAAAAGGGCTTCTGAGACCCAGTGCTGTTCTCATTCAGATTTAGAGCAGTCAGGGGAGGAAAACAGAAACGCTGAAATATTCAGGAGAAGCAAGATTTTGTGTATGTCATTGAAATGTATCCCAAACTAACAAAGACCATAGTGAGTACAGTCAATGAGATTTGCTGGAACAATTGTCTCTGCAAAACGGAGCGGCATTTTATTGCCCCTCTGTCTGCTGTGAACAAGCTAGACACCAAAGCTCATGGCAATTACAGTTGAACAAGCGACAGAGACACAGTTCTCATCTTTTCACGCGGCCTTGGGGAGACTATAACTTTTTAGAGTTTTCTACGCGCAAGTCCCGAGGCTAAGGTAGAGAGGATCGCTTCCCTGCTAACAGGATCAGCCTTTCCTCTGTGGAAAAGGCGCGATCGCAGGCAGCCTCAGCAGGATGGGTTGAAAAGAACCAGGAACTCAGGAATGTCACGTAGCTACCCACGGACCAAGGAAATGAGGCTTGGTAGACCCGTTTTAACACAGCCCCGCTGCGAAACTAGTAAGAGAACACGCTGGAAGACCCCAGCCAACGAACTGTATGCACAGGGCACAGGTATGCCAATTTCCAGTTAGTTCCTCATGCCTAACCTCATGATCTATCCGAGGACCTTTTCCAAAAACTCTGCGCTAACAAAGCAACGTTACTGAGTGTTCTTCTTAATGTTTGACTTCTTTCTGCCACTTGGCACTGTTGACCGTATTCTTCTTAAGACTCTCCTCACGTCACTGAGACTTCTTAGAGGGAAAGACTATGTCCAATAATAGTAACAATATTAAGAATTACTATGAACTGTGAAACACCTTCCCGGCACTTTGCATAGACCCCTTACTTGATCTTTGCAACTACCCTTTACTACCTGACAGGTATGATCATCCCCAGGAAAACGCAGTGTAGAAAGCAGAAGGGACTTAACTTACGTTTCTGGCATCGCATTTTTAGTATCCCCTGGCCCTGTTACTTCCTAACAATGTGACACTAAAAGTTAAGTTACCTAAGAGTTGTAGACATCGTGGCAGCTACCAGGAAGTAGGGTGCGTTGGAAAGAGTGTGAGTTTTAGAAATAGACAGATCGCTGATCCCGATGCATGAAGGATGCTCAATGACTGGTGGATCCCACCACGTGGACCATCAGCGGCAGCAGCACCATCGTCTTCATCATCATCAGACTAGAACTTTCTTCTCCAGGAACTCTTGCTCATCCCAGTATACTATACTTCCTTGTAACTGCCACCATGTCTATAGCCTGCTAGATACCGGTTCAGTGTTCTGAAAATACTCATTTGTGGATTAACGGGCTGCAATTTGTGTTTCTAGATAGAGTAATACTAAGAAAAGGACAAATCAGTAAAGTAACAAATTGGTATTCAGTTCTATTAATCTGGCCGTGGGCATTTTTGTTCAAAGGCCCTTTCCCAGAGTTTTAGCCCCCCAGGACCTACGGGGAAATCGCACAGAGGGAGAGCCTTCGGGCGACCACCATCACCTCCAGCTACAAGCCCAGGTAGCATCAGAACTAGACAGCTTAACACAAAGAAATTAGAACAGTCTTTCAGGAGTAAGAAAACCCCAAGGCAGTAAGCGTAATCTCAGCTACACGCTTTGTCAGACCAAAAGGAACGTGACCTTGCACGTTTTAATCTTTTGACCTTGTCAGCAGAAGGCATGGAACAAAAGTGTGTTTACCTGAATTTTACTACAGCAGAGCTAAAGGAAATCAGCGAACATCGGAAGTTAGGATAAATATCTTTAAAACTTCATCTACGAAAGCCAACTGTAACATTGCAACTCAAACAAAAATTTTTTTAAAAAGTGCTTCCAAATGCTAAAAGAGATTTCCATCTTCCCGTCATTTTGAGAGCAACCCCTATAAAACATGTTCTAAAACAAACACAGAGCACTAAAAATTCCACTGTTTAAGCTAAAAGTCAAACATCTGTCTCATTGCCTTCCAGTTTCACCTTGGTTCCTGAGGGTCTCGACTAAAAACTGCAGAAATTTGGAGCTTTCCCACTGCCATGCATTTTCAAGAGTTAGTTTGGAGATTTTTAATCATCTTTACTAGGCAATCATGGCTTTCCTTTCAGCCTAAACAGACGCAGAAAGAAGGACCATCTATGGAACGGAATCATAAGACGATTCCAAAGGAAGTGGGGAGAGAGTGTAGGACAGTCAGGGAAAGCTGGACGGACCTGGGTTACAATCCTGCCTCTGCATCTTACTTTCCAGTGCCCTTGGCCTTGGTATGTTGTTTAACCTTACTAAGTTTCCTCTTCATGAAAAATAGGACCTGTAATACTTGGTCCATAGGGGTTTTGTGAGGATTCGAAGGGATAGTCTATTAAGCTTTTGCCTGGCATCTAATCAAGGCTCAGGAATGGAAACCCATATACCATATTGTCCTCCTTCAAATAGATGGAGGAAAATTAATAAAGACAACTCCTCACTGAGAACCCATTGTATACGTTGTATATACCTGCATCTAATTCTTAAAACCATTCTGAAGGAGCAGTACCATTAGCCCTATTTTACGCATGAGACACACAGCTACCATGCAGTGGAGCTAGTTCAACCCAGGTTTGTTTCCCTCAAAAGCCTGGGTCCTTTCTGCTATGCTACACTGCCTCCTCGCCCAAGAAACTGATGCAACTCGAAATGCTGGCAGTTTTCAAAATGGGATTTCCTCTCCAAGAAGCTTTTCCTAATTGCCAGCTCCTGGAAGGCACCTTTTGTGATGTTATTGTGATTGATCGTGAGCTGGGGACCCTATCTCAGCCTCTCAGTGACGACACCCCCAGGCCTGAGACTCGTCCCAGGTCGTTGTGTACACCTGGTCTGGGGACACGTGGTGTGAAATCCACTGATTCTAGGAAATTATCACTTAGCTGTTCTAGCAAAAAGTTTGATTCCTACGTCCTAGCGTAGAGTCAGCACATGATCCCCGGTGGAGTTGTTTGCTATTTCTTTCCGATCACGTCCTTCCTGTTGGTTTGGTTTCTGGTGGGAGCTCTTAGCACCATGAGTGTTACATGGGTGATAGAGAACACACCATAGTTTCACGGCAACCAAACTACCCAGCCCAGCCCTATCAGGCTCCTGTGGGCAGCCTGATAGTGTGTCCTTATACTACACTCTCGAAAGTGCATACATGTTTGGTAAAGACTCAACAGGACAATTATGCATAAATTATCCCAACTGCCATCTCCAGGCTCAACACCTTTGAAATTGTCTTAGTACATAAGGTTAGAATGGTGAACAAATTATTGAAACTTTCTGAGTCAAGGCATCTCCTGTACAAAATGAAGAACTTGGATTATGTTGGGTTCTTTCCAGATGTGCTATATTATCGTTATATTCTACGTGATCACTCAGCCCACTGGTCTCCCCAAAAGTAGAAGGGAATTTTAGAATACATGACAATGAATTATACCTATATTGAGGAAATATTTATACTGATTATTTTTAAAGCCCTTATGAATTTTGCAAGGTTGAATAGATTCCAGCTACTTAGAGTAAAAAGCATCTAACCCTAAACAAAAATGTGAATGACGCATCTGTGTATCACTCAATGATTATACATATTGGTGATAGCGTAATAATGTATCACTAAATAATGAGCTCTCTTATCATGAGTGTTCACCTTATTTCAGAAAAATAATAAATTTGTAACACATAAAAACCTGTGAAAGCTAACATATAATAGAGAAAACAGGCCAGGCGCTGTGGCTCACGCCTGTAATCCTAGCTCTCTGGGAGGCCGAGGCGGGCGGATCGCTCAAGGTCAGGAGTTCAAAACCAGCCTGAGCAAGAGCGAGACCCCGTCTCTACTATAAATAGAAATAAATTAATTGGCCAACTAAAAGTATATATATAAAAAAATTAGCCGGGCATAGTGGCACATGCCTGTAGTCCCA
>CAUYRT010092347.1:0-87338 GCA_963574885.1 Lepilemur ruficaudatus | reverse complement strand
AAGTTTTTCTATATATTTCTAGTTGGCCAATTAATTTCTTTCTATTTTTAGTAGAGACGGGGTCTTGCTCTTGCTCAGGCTGGTTTCGAGCTCCTGATCTTGAGCAATCCTCCTGCCTCGGCCTCCCAGAGTGCTAGGATTACAGGCCAGAAGTGGAATGTTTTGGGAGCTCAAGGGAAAGGATTGTGGAGCTCCTGCCTTTCACCCTTCTGGGACACAGGAGCACTAGGACCTGTCTGCACTTGTGGTCACAAGCAAAGAGGTAGGAAAACCAGGAACTGGGACTCTGAGGAGCCCCCCAGTTAGGCAGCATCTTAGGGAGGCAAGCTTCTTGGGGGCATGCCAGGCCACGTCATCTTTGCCTGTTCCTGCGAATTAGGAAGTGCACAATAGTGAGGAAGACAGATCGTGGGGCTCCACCCTGCCATACCCATCAGGGCATCCAGGTGTGGGATGAGGCAGTGCAGTCCTGAAGCCTTTCCAGAACTCACATGTGTGTCCCTACTTCTCCTTCTTGGTCCATTATTTCATTTTATACATATTTACTGATCATCTTCTATGGTGAAAGTGTGAGTTGAGGGGTGGAGCCACAGCAGAAAGCAAGGAAGGCTCAACCCCAGATCACCCAGGGGCATGCACACAGACCAGCGGGATTCTGCCCCTTCGTGGCCATTTCTGGGTCTCTGGGTTCTAGCAGCATCTTCGGTGCTGTCCTCGGTGCTGAACAGGAGTTTGTTGAGGGAGGTGCGCTGGGCAAGTCTGTAATAGCCAGGAAAAACCCAGCCTCTTCTTGCTGTAGGGAGACAGGATCCAGAGGAAATCACAGCACAGCCCTTCTCATTCCTCCAGCAAGCCTGGACTCCATGGGAGAATAGACAGTGATTCCCTTCATCAGGCAATTTTATGACAGAAGGGAAGGTTGGAGTACGGCGGTGGGGGAAATCTCTGCTCTGTCCCCTCAGAAAGTGAACTCTTCTACCTTCATGACCCTATGTGATTTATCAGAGCCCTAAGTTAAAACCAAGCCACTTGCAATACAAACACCTGACAAAAGACCTGTTCCATTCATGTTTTCGAAGACCTCCTACAAATCAACCAGGAAAAGGCAGAAGACCTGATTTTTTGCAATGGGCAACAGACACGAAGAGACATTTTACCAACAAGAATATCCCCCCTACACACACACAAATGGGAAGGTGTTCAACTTCATCAGCCAACATGGAAATTAAAACCAAAGGAAGTAGCAAGACAGACACCCCATCAGAATAGCTAAAATGAAAAAGGCAAACAATTGTGTGCAAGCTCATGGGGCAAACAGAACTTCCCTACATTGGTGGTAGGAGGGTAAATTGGTAAACGCCTTCGGGAAATGGTTTGGCAGTAACTACTAAAGCTAAGGGCACATACATCATAAACTCAGCAATCCCACTCACTGCTGGGCAGATTCTCGAGGGGAGTAACTGCTTGTGTTCTCCAAAAAAACACGCACAGAAATGTTCACAGGTTTATTCATAACAGCCCCAAACTGGAAGCAACCAAATGTCCATGCCGAGAGGGGACAGATCAATAAATTGTGGGGTATTCATACAATAAAATACTACAGACAATAAAAATTAATGACAAGCAACATGGATCGCTCTTTTATCCACAATGTTGGGTGAGTGAAGCCAGACTCAAATAACTCCATACTGTATAATTCCATGTAGATAAAGTTCAAGGACAGACAGTGCTAACCTAGGATGATAAAGATCAGGGCGGTGGTTACTGCTGGGGAGGGGCACGAGGGAGCCTGCTCAGGTGCTGACAATGGTGTATGTGTTGATTCCCACGTGCATACATGAAAAGAGCTCTGCTGATATGTACGCTTTAAGATTCATGCAGTTTGGCTGGGTGTGGTGGCTCATGCCCGTAATCCTAGCACTCTGGGAGGCCGAGGCGGGAAGATTGCTCAAGGTCAGGAGTTCGAAACCAGCCTGAGCAAGAGCAAGACCCTGTCTCTACTAAAAATAGAAAGAAATTAACTGGCCAACTAAAAATATATATAGAAAAAATTAGCCAGGCATGGTGGCGCATGCCTATAGTCCCAGCTACTTGGGAGGCTGAGGCAGGAGGATTGCTTGAGCCTAGGAGTTTGAGGTTGCTGTGAGCTAGGCTGATGCCATGGCACTCTAGCCCGGGCAACAGAGTAAGACTCTGTCTCAAAAAAAAGATTCATACAGTTAAATGTAAGTAAGCTATATCTCAATTAAAAGGGGAGGCAAAAAACTAGGGTAGGATAGGACTCCCAGCCCCTTTCCCACTTTGGACTTGGGAGTTTGGGCTGGTGGGAGTTCCTTCTCAGGACTCGGGAATCCAGGCCCACTTCCCCGTCCCCACTCAGATTCCAGATTAAGGGTTCTGGTCCCCACACTCCCAAGTCTTTTGATGCAAAGTTCCTGGACACTGACGTATGCTGGCACAGAGCCAGCCACGTCTACATCCTGCCAGATGTTCTCTCATCGGTTTGCCACCCCAGCCTGGGCCTGTGGTGCTGACTTCAGGAAGTGCAAGAGGATCTTGTGCAGGACCATATATTGGGTTTGTACAAACAGGGGAGTAAAGTGTGGGTGAAGGGCCAACCCCATGTTGGGAGTCCCTGCTGGGCACACCACTCGGGACAAAATTCTGGACCTGCCTTGGCCATTTTCCTCTGTTCTCTTTGGCTCTGTGGTCTGAGCCTCTAAGCAGGATTCACTATCTCTGAATCTTCCATTCCTGTACCTAAGGATGGAGCCTGCTTTGAGGTACGGGGGCTCAAGGCGAGAAGGTTCACAAACTCCTCGGTGACTGGGGGATGTTAGATCATTAGAGGTGGGGTTCATCGTTGTCTACTTTGCCATCACAGAATCCACGTTACCTAGGTGTTAACCTGGAGCATTACTGAGTTAAAACCCCACTCCTGGTACTAATTTCCAGAATCCTTCTCAGAGCCTCTGGATACCAAACTTGGGGTGGACTCACATGTACGCCAGCCTGGGTGGTCTAGAGGTGAACATAACAGTGTCCCACAACCCCGGAAGTAAGCAGGGGAATCCACCAGACCCACATGGAGACAGTCATCCCCAGCTCCTCCCCCTGCCTGCCTGGAGAACACGTTGCACATCTGTGATGAGCTGTGTGTGGTTATGGCCATGGGAGAAGCAGAGCTAGGCTAGGAGGAGTCTGGAAAACATGGTTTGGTGAATGAATTAACCACATCCAAGGAGGTCTGGCCTTTGCCCTCAACTACTGGGAAGTGATGCCTACGTCCCCAAAATGTTCTGCCTTATACGAGTGTCCTAGTTTTCTGGGAAGCCTTGGGCCACACCTGACAGTCTAACAATTTAACTTACGATGGAGGCTTTGGGTCACATGGCATCTGCTCTGCCTCCAGGTGCTGGACACTTGAGCTCAGCCAAACAGAACTTCAACCATGTCTATGTGCTCACGCCCCCAGCAAAGACGCTGGGCACATGGCTTGGGGGAGCTTCCCTGGCTGGCAACACTCTCTGCGGCTGTCACACATTACTGCCAGGAGGAATGAGCGCCACCCGTGACTCCACAGAGAGAGCACAACTGGAAGTTCCATGCATTGAACCTTCCTGGACCCTGTACCCTGTGCCTATTACCCTGGCTGATGTCACTTTGTGTCCCTTCTCTGTAACACACCATAACTACGAATATGGCGGCTCTCACTGAGATCTGTGAGTCCCAGGGAATCATCACACATGAGGATGGTCTTGGGGACCTCCCAGTTTGCAAACAGTGTCAGAAGTGAGGGGGGGTCCTCACTTCTTTGCAGGTGGTTATAAATTTCAGAAAAAATATATATTTTTTATACATATTATATATTTTATATATATATATATATATATATATATATATATATAGAGAGAGAGAGAGAGAGAGAGAGAGAGAGAGAGTGTGTGTCTGTCAGTCTGTCAGCGTCTGTGGGGCGTTGGTTCCAGAAACTCGTACAGATACCAAAATCGAAAGATGCTCAAGTTCCTTATATAAGATGGTGTAGCATTTGCATATGACCTACACATATCCTCCTGTATACTTTAAACCATCTCTAGATTACTTATAATACCTAATATAGTGTAAATGCTATATCATTATTGTGTTGTTTTTAAATTTGTTTTTATTGTTGTAGTTATTTTTTATTTTTCACATACTTTCAACCTGCAGTTGGTTGAATCCGCAGATGTGGCCCACGGACACGAAGGGCCAACTGTGCACGTGTGTATTCACAATGCACACGTGCACACACGCATGTCCATTTGCTGTGTCCCCCATATACCTGTGGACACTAAGACATCAGTAACCTCCTCAGAGGGAGTGTGGCTTGGTGGTCAAGAGCCCCTGGTCCGGTTATAAACCATCCAAGCTGGAATTCAACTCCGGCTACTTCTGAGATGTGTGACTGGATGCCCCAGCCCCTCTGGCAGCTGAGCTCCCCTCAACGTGTCCCCTAGTCACCTCCGTCCACGCCATCCCAGGGAGGCTCGTGGGGAGCAGAGACAGCAGGGAGGTGAGTCAGACAGGGGAGAGGCCTCCCTAGGCTTCCCTTCTATTTTTCCTCTTCTTTCCTTTTCTTTTTTAATTTTTATTTTTAAAATAATTATCCTATAGAAAGTGAATTTTTTCTCCTTTTGGCATATAGTTCTATGAATTTTAACACATGTATAGATTTGTGTAACTACTACCACAGCCGGGATTCAGAACTATTCCATCACCCACCCCCAAAAAAAGTCCCTCAAAAAGCAGTTTTTGTTGAACCAAAGCCAAGTATCTAAGAGGAGGTGGACATAGACTAACTCCCAGGCAGGGACGTTATTGGGAAGCTGACGGCACCCAGGTGGCTGTCCCGTCTCACCCCAGCAAGAGTTACCAGGGAACACTATGTGCGACCTGGCTGAGGTGGAAGTTGCGGGAGGTCACAGCTGGCACGGGCGCAGGGACAGAAGTTCCAGCTGTGTAACAAGGACTCCACCTGTCCTGCTAGTGCTCATGCGTTCCGCTGGAACCACCACCAGCCTTTGGTGTCCTGTCACCTGACTCATTAGGCCCAGGACAAGGGAGACAGTAGGGCCCGGCCCCTCCTCCCTCAGACCCAGGGGTCTGGGTTGTCAGCTCCCTTCTCCAAACTCATGATTTTTGGGCCGCAGACCCCCAGAGGCTGGTCCCAGGTCCGTGGGGAACACTCACCAACATACCAGGCACCCCCAGGCCACCGCTCCTGTCTACCAGTCCTGAGCGCCCCTGGAATCCGCACTCCCAGACCCCACCATCCCTCCTGCTGCACTTGACACTGCTGAATTTCCTCTTTCCCAGCCTTTTCGTGAGGTCTGAGCACAGGGAGGGCAGGAGACTAGGAGGAAATTTCAAGTGTGAGAAGCCAGCCCTTCTGATCTTCGTCACCTCCTGTTCTGACCGTTCCTCGGGGACATTCCTCAGCTTCCACCTCCTCCTCACGCCAACCGTAGACTCCCATCCTCACCTCCACTCCTGGTCCCCGCACTCTGCCTCTCCACCTTGCCCTCCCGTGCTTGGCACCTGCAGGAACTCTGCTCTCCTCTTTGCTGTATTTAAATCCACATCCTAACTGTAGCAGTCTCCTCTCTGTCGTAAGAGTCCCTAAAGGCAGCTCACGGGTGCAGAAGTCAAGTAGGGTCTCAGCAGCTCGGACTTGTCATGTCATCAGAGGCACAACCGGAGGCCCGGAGAGCAGCAGCTTGAAAAGGTCACACAGGCAGAGGACTGCAGCTGGGTTCGTTTTGTTTTGTTTGTTTTGTTTTGTTTGAGACAGAGTCTCGCTCTATTGCCCAGGCTAGAGTTCCGTGGCATCAGCCTAGCTCACAGCAACCTCAAACTCCTGGGCTCAAGCGATCCTCCTGCCTCAGCCTCCAGAGTAGCTGGGACTACAGGCACGCACCACCATGCCCGGCTAATTTTTTTCTACATATTTTCAGTTGGCCAATTAATTTCTTTCTATTATTAGTAGAGATGGGGTCTCACTCTTGCTCAGGCTGGTTTTGAACTCCTGACCTTGAGTGATCCACCCGCCTCGGCCTCCCAGAGTGCTAGGATTACAGGCGTGAGCCACCGCGCCCGGCCTGGGTTCGTACTTCTTTACCACTCAATTCCCACCCCTTGCTACCTATCCCCTAGTCCGAGGTCCCTTCACCTTCTAGTCCCCTCACCCCCTCCTCCCATACCACGTGACTGGGAGTTGAGTGTGTCCCCTAAAAATATGTGTCCAAGTCCTAAGCCCTGGTACCTATGAATGTGATGTTATTAGAAATAGGGTCTCTGCGGCTGTAATTAAGGGTCTTGAGAGGGAGCCTTCCTGACTTAGAGTGGGCCCCAAACCCGTGACAGGTGCCGAGAGGAGCAGAGGGCAGAGATGTGGGGGAGAAACAGGCAGGCAGAGACGAGTGACAGTGACGCAGCTATGAGCCAAGGAATGCCAGGGCTGCTGCAGCCACCAGAAACCGCGGGAGGGCAAGGATCCTCCCAGAGCCCTCGCAGGGAGCGTGGCCCTGAACACACCTCGACTCTGGGCTGCCGGAACTATACAAGAGTAAAGTTTATCTTACCTCACGGTACGTGGTTTGTGGTTACTTTGTGACAGCAGCCCTGAGAAACTACTCCAGTGACCAGTCTTGTCTTGGTCTCAGTTCTGTACAATCCTCACCTGAAACAGGGGCCCTGGGCAGGACCCAATCTGGCACCAGGCCTAGTTCCCGGGGAGGTAGCAAGAAACACTTGCCGTTATTAACCATGATCATGTCAACGAAGATCCTTCCCTGACCCCTCTCCCAAAATAATGGCAACATGGACATTTCCATATCCACTTTACTCAGGCAATGACAGACTGAGAGCAGTGGGGAGGGGGCTGGCCGACCATGGGGCCCACGGGGAACACAGAAACAGGCAGGAGTTGGGGAGGGCCCAGGGTGGGTCTGGCTACAGAGCCTGGAATCTGCAGTCAGAACTGAGGGAAGGTGGCCAGAACCTGGCAGCGGACTTTGAATTCCACAAATGATCCCCAAATGTCTTGAGATGGCCCAGCACCCGCAGGCAGGAGTCAGGAAGCTTCGTGGCCAAGGGCACTGCTCAGGCGGGGTCGGCATGGGAGTCCTTGCAGGAGGGGAGGGCGTGGACACCAGCCTGGCTGGCTCCAGAGTCAGTCAGTCTTGGGCCCAGGGCTGCCAAAGGCTGACAGCGTGATAAGGAGCTGGGCAGCGTAGTAGGTGCTCATGGTCACCAGGCGGGCGTGGGGCAGGGGCTGGGCGAAGGTGTCCCAGGCCAGCACAGCGTCAGAGACAGCAAAGAGGGGGGCACCCCAGCTGGCACTCCCACCCTGGGCCAGGCCCCGCCACAGCATGACACTCAGGACCAGCTGGTAGGCTGCCATGGGCAGGACCATGCCGGGCTCCAGGTACGGCTGCAGGAGGCTGTAGCACAGGATGGCGGCCGGGATGATGAGCAGCAGCAGTCCTGGCTGCAGGGGAGAGAAGCCAAAGGCCCAGGAGTAGAGGACGTGGGCCAAGGCAAAGGCAGCCATGCCTGGTGGTATAGAGGGGACAGCGAGAGCTTTGCTGCTTCTCCGTGTGTCTCAGCCACCACTCAGGGCCCGAGGGAGGGACTATCCCCAAGCACCAGCCCCCACCTTGGCAGAGCCTCCCAGAGCTGCCCTCAGCTTCCCAAGTGGCTTAGAGCAGTGGGTGTGACCTCTGAATGCAGTGTCTGTCCTTGCTCTGTGCAGAACCCCCACACCCTGTCCTTACTTGGCCTCCACAGCCCCATGCCCTCCGCCTGCCAGTCACTCTGCTCCGGCCACCCTGGCCTGTTAGACACACGTACCTCATACACCCTACCCCAGGACCTTTACGCCTGCCCCAAACGCCCTTCCCCAACGGGCACATGCACCTCCTTCCAGACTGCCCGAACTTTACCTCCTCAGCAAGGCCTTCCTCGGCCCCCTACTTATTACAACCTCGTCTTAATCTTTCTCCACACCACCCCCCACCTTCTGACCTAATGCCATCTGACCCCACCCCCTGGCTGGACGGTGAGCTGCCTCGGTCCCCACTGCGTCCCCAAGTGCCCTGGGCCATGAGCTCCAGCGGAAGCCGCCCTGCACCCCAGGCTCCTTCCTCCACGTGGACAGCTGGGATGCTTCACAACAGGGTCCCCGCTTACCAGGGACGAAGGCCCCGGGCCAGATTAGGCAGGCATCCCCCACGGCTGAGCACACAAGGGCTGCCTGGAGGAGGCGGGCGTAGTCCCCGCCCGAGGGTACAGCCCGCAGGAACGCAGCCAGGCAGAGGACGGGCAGGCACTTGATCAGGGCGCTGACCCAAGATGGCTGGTCCTCGGGAATCCAGAGCAGGAAGTAGATAGAGCAGGTGAGGAAGAAGGGGCTCAGCCACCTGCAGACGTTCGGGGGCTTTGGGGGGCGGAGGGGGTGCTGCTGAGTCACTGAGCTCAGCCCCCCAGTTTCTGAGGGTCAGGCCCCGCCAGACTGCAACTCAAATCTCCTGGCTTCTGTCCCACCCCACACACAGGACCCAAGCTGCCCAGGCTGGGCCTATCCAGGGACCAGGCTCTTCAGTCTCCTCAGTGACCCAGTCACTCAGCCTCCTGGGGACCTCAAACAACTCTCCAAGGACAGAAGCCCCAAGCTGCCCGGGTGCCCAGGCCCCAGCCACCCCACACCCGCGGAGGCTCTCACTTGGACTAAGCAGTGGATCCTCAGGGGCGGCCCCTCCTTGCCAGCGTCCATGTTGGCCTGTGACAGTCCCAGAGCGGCCTGTGTCTGGGAGCTGCTAGCTTCCGGGGCTGAAGGGGAGGGCTTGTGGTTACACGTTAACCTAACGAGTGTGGTGTGGACTCTTTGACTGATAACAGGGCCCAGGAAGATGTCACTCGCACCGGGGATGGCCTCGCCTGATACCCGCTGATAAGGCACCTGTCAGGACCCAGGGGTCCCTCTGCCCCAGCACACTGGGATGTGGCTTCCTCCTGTCTGCCTGGGGGATGAGGCCCACAAATGCCCCCCCATTGTCCTGTGCCCAGCCCATCAGAAGGGACAGTGCAGAATTCCAATGGCTGCCCCTTCTGGGGAAGACACAGAGGGAGCTGGCCAGCAGGACCACGCTGGAGGGACGGGAAGAGGGTCTCCCTCCCGGCTTCAACCTTCTCTCAACCCTCGCAAGAAGCCCTCTGGGCTGTCAATGACCTTCACCACAAACACTGATTCAGTGGACAAGGACGAACGTGTGAGTGCCGATTAAGAGCTGTAGCTGTTCCTGCTGGCTGAGCCCCAGGCAACCTGCAGTGGCTCCCAAACCAACTGTGACCCACAGTGATGACTGTCATTGTGCCCCAAGGTAACCAAGACAAAGGTTTTCCAGAACATCACTTACCTGCCACACTCACCTGCACTGCACATTTGGTCTTTACTTCAACCCTCCTGTCTGAAGATACGGACCTACTGGGTGTAGGTGCCCAGCCTCACCCTCAGGCCTGGCTACTGGGGCAGGGAGTGGGCCGTTGGGTGCCCACACCACCCCTTCCTCCTGAAGTCCCTGCCTGGTTTGAACACAAGTTACACCCTCCCTTACCACCCCAGGGCCAGTCATCAAGATTTAGGAGCGGAGTCCAACACAGGGGCTAGTGAAGGTTACCAACCACAGAGAGGGAGCTGCTCTCCACAAGTGACCTGTGGCAGGCATGGGAGGCCCTGGGGCTGGGGCATAGGAACAGCGCAGGCTCACCCCAACCTACCCCAGAACTCAAGGTCTGACCAGCAGGAATCGTAAACTGTCTTCCTTTATTTATATTTGCAATATGAAATAAAAGCTCGGCACGAACGCACACACACTCACGCCAGCCTGGGAGGAGGGAGCTGGGACAAGGCCACTTGGCAATGGGGCTGGGACCCCAGGCCCTTGGGGCGCAGAGGGACCCAGCCAAACCCCGATTCAGGGCCCCTGGGGATGTTGTCGTGAGGCCCCTGCTCCCCAGAGCTGGCCGGCTGGATGCAAGTGCAGGGTCTGGGCAAAGGCACAGCCCCTACTCGGGCCCCGCTGATGCCCCCGTGCTTGCCGGGCCATCCCCCAAGGTGGACCTGAGCTGAGGGCCAGATGTGGGTGTGGGCGTCTGCACCACGGCATGGGGCAACGCCAACCCCCACTGGGACAGGACAGGAGGGTTGTGCTTCGGGGCCCCGGCCCAGCACAGCGTCCTCGCTGCTCTCTGAGCTCCTCCCTCTCTATATATAACACATAATATATGTCTCTCTGCTTTCTATCGGACTCTCTATATCTTTATTCTAGGAGGCAAAGCTCCCAAACTTCTCTTCTCAGTGCAAATGGGGGTGGGGGGCCGTCTCCCTGGCACCAGCCTCCTGGGAGTCCAGAGGAGAGAACGTGGGGGTCGGGGTGATGAGGGCGACGGGGGGCATGGGGACCCGCCCTGCCCCCACCCAGGAGGTCCATGAGGAGGACGGAGGATCTGGCCGCCGCGGCCAGGCAGCTACCTGGGTACAGAGGGAGATGTCGAGTGAGGGTCCAGCAGACCCGTCCCCCTGCCCGGCCCCTGGCCGCGGCCACACTCACTGGGGGCCCAAGGATGCAGGCCCTCCTGAGACGGAGCCGCTGGGCATCAGAGGAGGCTGCGGGGCACTGTCAAGGAGAAAAGGCACATCCCAGAGTCACTTCCTGCCCCGCCAGCCCCACCCTGTCACCTACTGCCCACCTGCTCACCTCTGGCTTTGGGGAGGCCCCACGGGCTCTGGGCTCTTCTCCCCCGCTGCGGTCTGGGGGGCTCCGGGGGCTGGGACAGAGGTAGAGGGGTCTCTGGTTGCACTGTGGGCAAGAGGAGGTGTGGCTGTCAGCCACACCTCCCCATCCATCCCTTGGCTGATGCCTCACACCCTGTCACCACCTGAGTCATCTCAACCACCTGAGTCATCTCACTCTGGGTGTGCACCTGCCACCTGCCCCACCAGAAGGGGCCTACGAGTGGGACTGGCACCGACTAGATGCTCAGTGACCACACGGGTGCCTACCACAATACAGATCAGATGGCAGAGCATGGGGGCACTGCATGGCCCTAGGCAGGGGGACAAGCAACACTCCCATGACTCACATCTAGCCACCCTGGTTACCTCCAGGAGCTGGTCCCTATGTAGGAGGCACTTGAAGCCAGCCAGACGAAGCCACATGGGGGTGTCCTGCACACTCCTGACCCTCCCAGCGGCCTTTCCCAAGCCCTAGGGCTGCAAGGGGCCCTGTGAGTCCAGGCTACTCGAAGAAACGGCCTGTAGGGTGCAGGGGCCCAACAGAGGCTGGGCCCGGGGGGTCTTGCAAGGGTGACCTGGAGCAGCTCAGGGACAGGATGAACCCAGAGTCTATCTCACCAAGGAGGAAAAAGGCTTTTGGCACCTGCTCTCCCTTCAGAAGCTCCCCCATGCCCATCACCTGTCCGAGGAGCTGGGGGCGGAGCAAATCCCATGGAGGGTGGCCTGGAGGTCCCCGACGCTGACCAAGGCCTGGCAGGGGGCTGTGGAGGAGGAGAGACCATGACTTAGCCCCTGCTTCCAAGCAGGCTCAGAGCCGGCCAGGCCACTGTCTGTCTGGGCCACTTAGTAGGCAGGGTACCAGCAGAGCCTCACCTGAGGGCTCCGCTACTTTGCTGCCATCTGTGGCTTCCTGAGGTGCTGTGGGGGGAATGGGGTCCTGAGACCTGCCGGGTGAGAGGGACAGCCCCAGGGGGCAGCTGCAGTCAGCACTTGAGCCTGAGAGAGGACTGGGACCCGGCAACAGCTTCCTGGCCACAGCCATCCACCAGGCCCCATGCTCACCTGAGCTGTGGGGTATCGTGGGCTGGAGGACTGGCCAGGCTCTGGACAGGGAGGACCTGGGGCATGTTGGGGTGCCCCTGTGGGAGCCCAGAGCACAGCTCCTCCTCCCCAGAGATGCGGGGGTTAGCCAGGGCGTCCATAGGCACTGGGTCCAAGGTGGCTGTCCAGCTGGGGCCTAGGATGGACCAGGCAGGACAGAGGGTGAGCTTGGTGGCAAGCAGGCAACCGCACACCTGGCCACAGCTGCCCCCTCACTCACCTGAGGGCTGAGGGCTGGGGCTGAGGCAGGAGGGGCGGGTGGTCCCTTCACAGGCTGCCCGGCTGTCGCCCTCCTCGTCTTCCTCATCCTCGTCCTCTTCCTCGTCCTCACTGTCTGTGCTGCCTCCACTCCTGCCCAGAAACCACCCGGTCAGCCAGCTATGTGAGACGGGCCAGCCGACACCCGCCCTCCACTCCCCGCAGGAGACATCTGCTGGGGGACCACGGCAGGGTGAGGGGGCCAGGGAACCCGGAAATGTGAAGATGCTGGGAGGGGCCAGGAGAGGGCAGCAGGTGAGGGAGTCCCAGGCCACATTTGAGAACACACGTGGGTGAGGGCTACGGCAGCAGAAAGGACGCAGTCATGCCCACTTGTCCTTGGCAGGATGGGCCCTCAGAAGTGCAGGGCAGTCACCTCCCAGCCATCACCAGAGCCATCTACCTCACAGGTCTTCCCACCACCTGCACCATCCTCTGCAGGAAGGGCTTACTTTAACCCTTTTCCTCCAGCTAGGAACTCCAGGAAGGCAAAGACACTTGCCTTTTGCCACTGCCATATCCTCAGCCCTGAGAACAATGTCTGGCACCCATAGCTGCTCCAAAATTACTGGCTGAATGATGACCAACACACAACTTGCAGCAACGAAGAAAATCCAAAAGAACCTATATATTCATCAACTGGGGAAGGGTTAGGCAAACACCAGTCATGTGTCACTTAACGATGGGATTCTGTTCTGAGAAATGCACTGCCAGGCAATTTCACCACTATGTGACCTTAACGGAGAGCACCCACACAACCCTAGATGGCACAGCCTGCTGCACACCAAGGCTGTGTGTACACAGCCTATCCTTCCAGGCTACAAACCACTACAGCATGTTACTGCACTGAATGCTGTAAGCAACTGTAACACAACGGTAAGTATTTGTGTACCTAAACATAGAAAAGTGCTGGGCGCGGTGGCTCACGCCTATAATCCTAGCACTCTGGGAGGCTGAGGCGGGAGGATCGCTCAAGGTCAGGAGTTCGAAACTAGCCTGAACAAGAGTGAGATTCCGTTTCTACTAAAAAAAATAGAAAGAAATTAATTGGCCAACTAAAAATATATAGAAAAAATTAGCCGGGCATGGTGGCGCATGCCTGTAGTCCCAGCTACTCAGGAGGCTGAGGCAGGAGGATTGCTTGAGCCCAGAAGTTTGAGGTTGCTGTGAGCTAGGCTGACGCCACGGCATTGTAGCCTAGGCAAAAAAGTGAGACTCTGTTTCAAAAAAAAAAAAAAAAACTCTTTCTGCCTACTTCCTCCAGAGTGGTTCCATTTTTATTAATTTCACACATTGAGATTCCATGTAAAATTTCATTTGAAAAAAGCATTTCATTAAAAAGCAAGTTTTTGTGTGTGTGTTGGTTAGAAACTTTTATTATTATATTTTAATTGACACATAATAATTGTACACATTTATCCACAGTTTACATGATTCTGAGCAGCCTGTTTCCTCATCAATGAAATTAGTATGGTAAGAATAGAGTTGTTGAGGGATTAAACACTGAGTGATCACTTGCTATGTAACAGGTACGTCTCAAAGTAGTCCATATAAAGTAACTAATTTAATCCTCTCAAAAAGCAAGTTTGAAAAGCTTGAAAAGCACTTGTCTATCACTAATTCTTTATAGAACAAAGGGCTAGGAGGCAGAAGGCATGGATACACAGTTCTGTGGGGCCCATTTTCCTCATCTCTTACCTGGAGATTAAATTAGCTGTCTTACCCCAGTCACAGGGTTGCTTGGAGGCTTGTCTGTGAGAATTGAGCATGCCGTCTGTTCTTGTGGCTTGGTCACTCTAGCTCAGATATCTCAGGGATCCTTCTCTCATTCCATTCAAGATTCTACTCCAACTTTAGGACTTTCCTAACCTCCTACACATATCACCCTGCCATCCCATCACTGTCTCTGTTCTATAACTCTGCTCATGTTTTTTCATCTCACTTATCGCCACCTGATGTATTTTGTGTTTGTTTGATTTGCTTAATTCACATCATATACCTGTTTGAGATTTTTAATTTTTTTTTTAAATCTGTCTCACAATGGAATACAAACTCCGAGAAAGAAAAGACTTTAGTATTTGGTTATACTCTCGGTATATTCTATATCATTAGAAGTTAGAACACTGCCTGACACCTAAGGTATTTAACAAATATTTCTTGAATGGAATGAATGAGCGAAATGAGACAATTGACTTGTGCCCCTAATATAATTCATGTGATATTTTAAAATAGTTGTTCTTCTCATCTAACTCTTCCTGGGAAACTGTATCCATTGGATACAAGTAGAGCCGTAATAGACATACTCCACACCTCTGGAAGAAGTTAATGCCCTTTCTTAATTTCAAATTAACCCAGGATTTCCAAACCAACTAATCTCTTTTTAATTTTTTTTAATACTACATATGATTAAAGAACAGCTGTCACTCTCCCCTCCCCCCACATTCCAGCCCACTCACATTATTACTTTGACTTATCTCTGAAGAATTTGGGGTGAGGTTCACATGCCAACCCCCTGTTACAACTCCCCCACCCTGTTGGCGTCTGGAGAGCTTCCAGACCCACAGCTGAAGAAAACAGAACTGGGAGACAAAAAAGAAACAAAGTCACCCAGTTATGTTTCTCACAGGGAAAAATGTGAAGCTTTGTTTTGTGATACAGTTTAGATTCTTGTGTTGGGGTTGAGAAGGGATTTGTGAAAAATTTACATATGAAATGAAACTAAAGAATGGCAAACAGTGTTTGTTAATTACTCCACCTACTATAGAATAAAAATCGACTCAGAAAAATCATTTTAGGTAAAAATTGTTAAGCTTTTGAAAATGTTTGGAAATAATTTAAGATCAAGTAATGCATTTCTAAGTGTTTCTGTGTGTTTCAGTGGTATAAATTACTGATCCAAAGTTTTAAAGTAGAATTTTGTAAGAATCATTTTCAGAGTCAAAGAACATGTATATTTTTCCTCTCCAATGATTTATTCCTTTATAGAGAATAGCAAATCTAACAGCTGCCTTTCCTTCTCTCTTTGTATATACCTTGTTTTCAAGGTAAAGCTCATTAGCAGGTATCACAAGCTGATTTTCTAGCTACAGAGGGTGATGAACAATGATGAGGTTTAGCTCATTCTTGAGTATGTAAAAACAGTGGATCCCTGAGTGGATCCTCATCAGCAAACCATTCTCCCTTTCATCCTTCCCCCAGGCAAGACATGGCTAGCAACACTAGCCCAAGAACACAGGTTGTTTGCAGAAGGTGTTTATTGTGAGCTAGGTGGTAGGTATATGCTCAAGTTGGTGTTACTCGTATCATTCTGGTTGTTAAATATTTACCCTTAACTACAGTCCTGTATTTCCTTTGGGATGCAAGTGGTTCAAGAGATGCTTAAGACTGAAGATGTAATCTCAGCTACAGAGGTTGGCTTATGGGTGGGCAAGTGACCTAAAGCAGTCCAAGCAAGGGACTCTCAGACTCTAGTTGGGAATTCCAAAACATAAATGTCCTTTTTAGTTCTAGATGGTGTGAGGTGCAGTTGTGAAGTCTGCAGTTACCTTGTCACCATGAGGAAAACCAGCCTGAGAAAAAAAGTGATACACAGGAAAAGACAGAACTGAGAGTATACCAGAAAATTATAAGCAAAGTCCTGCATAAATTGTTCCTGAAGCCCACTTTACCTCTGAACTTTTTCAACAACATTAGCTAATATATTCTCTTCAATGATTTAGCCAATTTGATGTGGGCTTTTTGTTACCTTGAAACAAAAATAATCCTAACTTATAAAGAAGGGATTTATCACTAGAGAAGGAGATAGTGCCATTTTTGCAAATAGTATCTGTGATGTCCGATGACTTAATAATAGTGAAACAACTACAATTTGCTGAGTTTCTATTATTTCTCAGTCTCTTTACATTGTTATTAAGTTTAATAACCAAAACGGTCCTATGAGAATAGGAATATTATCCCATTTATCAGGTAGGCCAAATAAAGTTCAAACAGAATACATTTCCAAGACCAGCCAGCCAGATGATCAAAACAGAACTGACCCACAACTGCCCGACTGTACAGTTTTCCTATACCCTCAGGATCCCATGCTACTTCACCTCTCATTGGATTACATTGCTAAAGTTGACTGGATTGTGAAGGGCCTTGCCTGCCACACTGCTGAGTTTTAGAGGTCTCATTTGGAGGGAAGAAGGAGGGTACAGGTCCTAGCCCAGATTCTTTTGAAATTATATTGAAATCTGTTGACACTCTTCTTATGAAAAATGTACTTAACACTCATAAAACAACTTTTTTAGTATAATTTTAAAGGATTCACAGAGTTTTATGAAGACTATCCCTGCCTCTCTTTATCAACTTACTCCCAGTTTAAGAACACTAGCTATATTCTTTGTAGGACCATAGATAATATTAAGTCAAAGAAAGGACCCAATCTGATTTGCACTCTGCAAACATAATTCTGGTGGCTCCTACAGGACAGACTGGAAGAAAGAGTGGCTGCAGGCAGGAAGATGTATTAGCAGCCTAGAGCAGAACTGCATCTGGGTGGCGGTGAGGACATGAGAGTGGACTGCCTCCTAGCAAGAAGGCAAAGGAGATGTCTAACATGTGAGTTGCAAAGAGTGAAGCAGAAGAGGAGTTGGGAATGACAACAAGGTTCTTACATTAGGTTACCTGGCAGAGGAATGTAATTAACCAGGAGAAGAAATATAAATCAATATTAGCAGGTGAAGGAATGAATTCAAACTGTCAATATTGTGACAGAGGATATGACTTAGAATTTAGTTTTGAATGACAACTATGCCTTGATTAATGTGAATAAACAGAGCGCAGAGAAGCAGAGAGATGATTCAGGTATAAGAAACATTATCTAAGAAGATGGAAAGCTAGGGA
This sequence comes from Lepilemur ruficaudatus, assembly GCA_963574885.1. Classification (NCBI taxonomy): domain Eukaryota; kingdom Metazoa; phylum Chordata; class Mammalia; order Primates; family Lepilemuridae; genus Lepilemur; species Lepilemur ruficaudatus. Next base: position 70,258 of record CAUYRT010092347.1, on the reverse strand, counting down.
GGAATATGGGCCAAGAGGAAGCTGAAGAGTATGTTTACTTTCTCTCAAGAGAGTGTTTCAATTCTTATGCAATCTGCATTTCCCAGGTCATATTGTCTTGGGAATAAAAATAGAAACAGAAGAACAGAAATAAACAATAATTTTCTGGCTTGACTTTTTCTTTTTTCTTTTTTTTCCTGAGAAAGAGCCTTTCTCTGTTACTCCAGCTAGAGTGTGGTAGCGTCATCATAACTCACTGCAACCTCAAACTCCTGAGCTCAAGTGATCCTCTTGCCTCAGGGTCCCCGAGTAGCTGGGGACTACTGGCATGTATCACCTTACCTAGCTAATTTTTTCTATTTTTAGTAGAGAGGGGGGTCTCGCTCTTGCTCAGGTTGGTCTTGAACTCCTGACCTCAAGTGATCCTCCCACTTAGGCCTCCCAGAGTGCTAGGATTACAAGCGTGAGCCACCACCCCCGGCCTATGGGTTGACTTTTTCTACTGTGCACCAGACACTACATATGGGTACGGGAGCAAATGTCAACTGTTTCTGCCCCAGTTACTGAGGTTTTGCCTGCGTGCTGAGTTGCTCAGCTCAAGACGCACATGGTCTTGTGGTCTGCTCAGCCCCTAAGGCTGGTTCATGCTCTGCTTTGTTGCATGTCAGCTATTCTCAGGGACCATAAGTGGGTAAAGGACACTTCTTTGTATCTCCCAAATCAATGATCAGGTGATTGATTTTAGTAGAGTAAAGGAGATGAACTTCTTAAAAGTTACTTTTTCTTGTATGATTGGCAGTCATTTTCACTAACTGCCTTTATCCTTTCTTTCCCACATCCCACCCATTCCACCCCACGAAAAACTAGAAACATACTCCACTGTACACAAAATTGCCACTCTCTAAGTTTGATTAAGGAATTAGCTTTCCTTCAGATGACCTCTGGTCTCTCCCGCAAATTGGCTAGTGAGACACCATCCAAATGAGTCCCTAGATATCACCATCAGGCTATATCCCAACATAACACAATGATAAAAATAGGACGTCAGAGGATATTGTTTGATGTTATCGCTTGGTTGTTGACATAGAATTACATTTTTTAAAATTCTACGGTACAACTTTTCTCTCCCAGCATTAACCACACAGCAACAACAACCACCACCACACAAAAAGTTGTATTGATTTAATGTCTGGGTGTTTAATATATAAATGTTTCAATATCACCTCAAGGATATGAATTATACACTGAAAATAGAAACCCAAATTATCCTGGCTCTTGGTTTGTGTTGATATATGTAATCATATGTGAAAGTGGATGACTCTGTTGGCTTTTTAAAGCCAGATCTCCCACCCGGCTTATTAACAGTGTCACTGGCCTCTGTGGTTTCACATGCCTCATTTGATGTTGCTGGAGGACACAGTCTACAGGCAGTTTCCTTCCTGGGAAGACATCACCATATAACTAATTTGCCTTAAGTAAAGAAAGTAAAATTAAAATACAAAGCTGAAAAAAAAGTTTCAAAAAAGAAAAAAAAATTTCTCATTATATCATTAGGGTTGACGTCAAAATTCACGTTTGGAACTGTCCCACTTATGTGCCAACTTAATCCCTGCTGTAAGTTTCCTCAAGACTACAGATATCAAATACTTTTAGATTTCACAAGACTCTGAGTATCCTATACCAAAAGCAAGAATGGAGTGTCAGAAAACATTTTACAGCAACCCAAAGCAGCTTGACAAAACAAGCAGACAAAATTAAAAAGCAACAGCATCACATAGACAGCCAAGTATACTTGGAATCAGTCAGCAATGGAGAAGCACTTTCTGGAACAGATGCTTAAAATCAACTGTGAATGTGAAAGACTGGGGTTCAAACACATGTGACAACTGATAGTATAGCCACAAAGCCTCAGATTGCACACTCTAGAAAGGGACTTCTCAAACTTTTCCAATTCCCTGGGCAAAGACATAGTAATCACTGTGGCTGATTATCACCTACTTGAAAGCTTATGTACTAATTTGCTCAACACTGGCCCAGGAAAGCTTACAATCAGGGGAAGTTAAAATAACTATGTCAGGCCTTGTCTTCATCTCTCAAATTCATTATTCTATGAACTGCTTCATGTAGTTATTATGGAACACCATTGGGCCTAAATTAGTAAAGATCATTAGTGGTTTTTGAATGAATACTTGGTGACTTCCTTTTTAGAATTCCTGTTATAATTGACTCGTCTAAGATTAACAGTATGCATTGTTTTAAAATGTTACGGTTAAATAAATAAAGAATGGGCAAAAGGAATTTTAAAACAGGCTTTTGAAATGTGATTTATCTTCCCATTTACAGTGCATACACAATCAGGTTAATAGTTTTCATAATTTTTAAATTGTTTTAAAATAACTTATACTTAAATAAATTCTTCTATGAAGAATTTTCTTAGAAACCAGCAAAAATGACGCCTGGGAAATTTCTATTTATTTGCCCTCTTCTTCCTATCAGCAATCACCAAAGGCACTTGTGCTACTTTCTAGGCTATGACTTCCTATCACAGACAGAACCACACTGTTCTACTTCTATGATGGCTACTCCATGGTTGGTATTTTTGGTCTCAGATTACAGATGCAACCACTTACTGCTTGACTATCTACTCAGGTGCCTAAGATCTGAATATTGGTCTTGTGCCCTGTCTTTCCCTTACCTCTAACATCTAGTAAGCTACCAAAGTTTCTTGATTTGTTCCTCATTATTCTTGAATCTCTTCATTTTTTTCATTATCTATGATCAATACCCCAGATTATTACCAGAAATGATATGAAAAAGTGCAAAAGATATCCCTGATGCCCTTCTTGTGATCCTCTATTCTACTGTATTATCCACGCTACAACCAATAAGGTCTTTCTAAACTGAAAATCTGACCACTCCACTCCCTTGCTTAAAAGGTTCTATTTGTATCATACTGCAACCCACTGGTGAGACACCGCTTTGGGAGCTGACCATTCAGAGCAGAATTAATTATGAGTTCTCTGTGAATTCCCCTCTTAGAATCAGTTATAACTTTATTTTCTCTCTCCCTGTCTACAAGGGAAGAAACTGTTTATTGTTATTGTTTATTATATTCCCAATGTCCATGGCACAATGGCATAAGCTCAAATAAATTTTTGTTAAGACAGACGGAACAAATAAATTGGGTTTTGCCCAGCCAATGCTTGGGAAGTCAGACAGTAATTATTTTTCCCTTAGCACAGTAACTACAGTTGTTGTTACCAACTGGATAATAATTTCCTGAGTGAGCATGACCTCTGATGACTAAGAAAATAAATTATGACCTAAACTCAATGATTTATATATGAAAATAGATAACAGAAATTTCTAAAAAGCAGTTATAAAATCATAAATCCTTTCCCATTATCAGTAAAATAGCATAGAATGACCCAATTGTTGGGTAGAACTAAATCACTGTAAGTTTTTCTAAAGCTCACCCACCTTGTTGATTCCAGAACTCTTCATTTACTGTGAGCTTTAACTCTCCTAACCAAAGAGACTTTCACTGAAAAAGACTTTCTCACTTAACAAGCTTTATTAACATTACTGTCCAGTCTCTCCTCAACTTTATTGCAAAGCGGAGCCCCCTTTTTTATGTAGGAAGGTGACAAGAGATCTTGGTTACGTTTTGTATCCACTCACTAGCGAGATGAATGTTTGTGATTGTGTGTCTTCCAGCAAAACTACGGTTTACCTCCCTTTGGACACATCTCTGTGTTTGCTTTTTGAAGAAACCTGTTTTAAGTTGTTTCTTCTGTCTTTAAATCAACAGCTTAGCTGAGAGTCATATAAAATAACTTTCTATTTTTCTGTTTTCTCAGTAGCCATCATGAGCAAGGTTATGTGCTTCTCTCCCTTTTGATATAAATCTTCTTTGAGGACTGGAAAATGCAAGTCCAAACTATATCAGAGTATAATTTTGAAAACATATTGAAAGAATAAAAAACATACATATAAAGCAATTTCTTCACAAGCAGTTATTTCAGAATCTCAGCTCTCAGTGAGATAAATTTTCACCTTCATAAATGTAGCATCAGCACCACTTTAGATACAAATAAATTGTGCCTTAAGAACACAAGACTTGATGAGTAGCCATAACCTCTATTTCCTTGGAAATCCTGCTATGACCATCACAGCCACATGGGGCTAACAGTAATTGACCCTCTTTATAAATTAGTCTTGACTGATACTGATAACCTGGTCATGACTGATGTTATCAGTATAAATACAGTATCCACAGATAAATATCCAGGTTTTTAAAAATGTACCTATAAATTTTTTAGTTATTTTTATTTTTATTTTAGAAATATGGATCTCCTCCTCCTCCAGCAGAAAAAAGAAAACAAAACAAAACAAAAAAACCCAGCAAGCAAGAAAGAAAGCCTAAATGAGCAAGCCATGGAGATGCTTCAGTTAAATAAGCAAGAGCAGAGGTGGAAGAAGAGGGCACTTCCATTTGGATGGTGCGAGGGGGCGGGCTGCTGAAAAGGAGCCAGACAGCAGGAGACTCTTAAAAGGAGGAGAGAGCGCAGACCTACAGCTGGCTCATGACAGCAGGTACTGGCTGCTGGACCCACTGTTCTTGTTCTCCTTTAGTCCTTTTCCTGCTCTGCATTCTGCCCTCTGGTTTCTATTTAAATTCAGTTACTTCCTTTATTCGTAGGGTTCATTCCGGATGTAATTATTTCTCTGTTATCAGCATCTGTGTTGCCTCAGGTGGTCCTTCTCATGTCCTTGAAGCATTTCCTGAGGTTTGATTCCAACTGTTTGGATTCCAAGTGTCGTCTATGCCAACCATTAATCAAACATGTATATCCTTGTCTCCCACAGAGCACTAGATGGTTTGTTTATGATTCTGTCTGAAAGGACTCACTGTAAGGATGAAGCAGAGCTTTAATTGTCCCAAAATGTATAATCACACCGTGTGCATTCCACAGCACAGAAAATCATTTCTAAGTAAGAGAAACATGAAATACTATCACAAATGTCTTATTTATTTATATAACTTGTACAAAAGCACAGAGCATTAGCAAATCTTTAAAGAGATTGAATGATTTACCCTAGAAATTTGACATGTTTGCACAGTACTACTATCAATTTTCCGTTTAATTGGCTGCAGAGTTGCTTGCCTATTTATAGTTTTTGACTTTCTTGCTCTCTGTGTATGTGTGCCTATCTCTCCTTCATATTTAAGCAGCTAATTTTAAAAGTAAGTTTTCTTCTCTTTACACGTGTAACAAGAAAGCTGTGAATGACACATATGGACAACAGTTGCTTCATCACTGTATAAGACCAAGAGACCCAGTACATAACCAGGATAGAACCAGTTTTATTTATAACATTTCAAGTGACAGGTTTGTTTATTTTATTATTGTTCTCTTTTGGATGTCACGGTTGTGATTCTTACTAGAGCTCAGCATTTTTAGAACAGAGACCATCCCTGATCTATTATGATATCCCACAATATACCTGGTACAACATAGGACTAGTTGGCAATTAAAATTTGTTAAATGAAAATACACTTTACCAAGCAAAAGAAAAGCAGAAAATAATGGGACTGAAACCTGCTTACCTTTCCATATTAAGTGCCTGCTTTAGTGTTCAATCCAAGGTAATTTTTCACAAATCGAGCAATTCATAAGTTGACAGAAAATTAATAACTTTGAGAACACTAGGTAAAAATCTCCCTTAGAAAAGACAATATGCAATTGATTTTTCTCCACTTGATAAAAACACAAGTATGCACCAAAAGGCTTTTTAGCTATGAGTACATTGGGTTTCCACAGAGGCACAAAAAGGCAATGGAAACGTTCTGTTTAGGAGTTTGTAAAATTTGTGCAGTTCCTGCTTTGGGATGTGTATGTGTGACTCATACTGACTCTACACTCAGGTTACTTATAAACTGTTTGTTTTTGTTATAGTGGAAGAAAGGAGTAAAACAAAAATAATAAACTACATACACAAATGATTGATAAGGTTCTCCAACACCAAACAGTTTGAGAAATTCAGTGATAAATGTCTCTTAACCTTATTCATACTACACAGAAAAATATAGTTTCCTCCTACTATGAACATTCTGCTAATGTAAAAAAGGAAAAAATGGATTTTATTACTTAGAATTGAGAACATATAAGCCAATCATTTTAGGGGTGGGTTAGAAGCACTAAATTATTTGTGAGTGAGTACCACACATGAGGAGGTAGAATTTCAGAAAAGGTAAGGTTAGAAACTTAGAGGAGGTCATATACAAATTGTTCACCTGTGTTCAGTTAGTTTATGTATGATTTACAAAAAATGCATCCTTTTTATTCAGAATTATGAATAATTGAACATAATGTCAATATCAGCCCAATTAAAGCTTTCTATTTGTTTAGGTCATATCAGTGTCTGGGCTGTACCAACTAATCATGGTGTTTCTGAAAGCATCTGTTGTTTTCCCTCTCCTACTGAAATAGACTTCCTCTGATAACTACAAGGGGAATACTTCTTTATAGTGTCTGATTCTCATCACCATCCATCGGTATTTTTAATGTCGATTTGATACATGCTAGATATTCGTCATGCTCAGAATGACATTTTAAGAAATTGCTTTTTGTTGCAAATGGATGTTTACAGTAAGATGATGTAGGTATGAATGCAGCAATGAGTTTCAAGTAAAGAGCAAATTGAGTTAGATTGAGGATTACAATTTTTACATTGTGATTTAAAACTCCTAGTCTTCTGGAACTTATCCAGAAAGGAATATGCTTAAACATATTTTCAAAATTTTTTTCATAAATTCTTCTTACACTATTTATGAGGAGAACAAAAATAAAAGTTCTATTAACTATAATTGTAATTTTTCTAACATATTATCTTGGGATCAATTTTAATTTTGTAGTTGAAATTTTGAGGTTTAGTCCATTCTAGTGAGAATATTATTGTCTAGGGGAGCAAGCTTATAATGATCTGTGTGTGGCAGTTTCTTTGGCACTCATGAGCTAAAGCAGAAGTCAGCACTTTGACCCATGTGCTAAGAATGGTTTTCCATTTTTAAAGATTTGTTAAAAATAAGAAAAAAAAAGAATAATATGTGACCAAACTCTCATATGTGGCCACAAAGCCAAAAATATTTACTATCTTGTCCTTTATATAAAAATATCTGTCAACTCCTGTCTTCAGATAACCACTGCCTTTTGGGTAATAACATTAATAGAAGTAGAAATCTCCAAATTTGTCCAAGAGTCATAGTATCTCAATGTTACAAAATATCTTAGGTATAAATGACACTGACTCATCTGTCAGATGCATCGTCCTACACAAGTGGCCAGATTATTTTCAAATTGCTAGTTATGTTGTTTACACAAGTGAAAACAAGATGACAACTACAGTACCTATGCCAGGGCATAACATCACTAAAATCTTCCAATTTACCAAGAACCAGGTCTTCTGTATTACAAAGGATGCTGAATAATGAAAATAATACATTATGTCACACAACACTTTATTGTTTGTAAGGCACTGGGCCTGGACTGTACCAAAGAGAGTGTCTTTTGGGCAAGGCAGGGCATGTAGGCTATGAATGCTCACTTTTCTCTTCAGGCAATCAGCCCATACCTTTGGCAAACTTCCACTACAGACTTTATACCTCCTTCCTGATGATCCTGGATGCAGCCTTTTCATCGTTATCCAAACTGTCAATCAATCACAATTGTCAGCTAACAGATGAGAGCTCTTTGCCATGTTGGCACCTGAAAGACTACATGGAGGGGAGGTTTGGGGAAGTTCGAGAGGGGGATTCTCAGGTGGTTGGGATGCAGAAAGGGTAGAGGTATCCAGGCAGGGTAAGAGAGCGGGAGAAAAAAAAGGAGACAGTAACTTTCAGTGCAAGGAATTAAATTCCCCATTTTAGCATGAACTGGCAAGTATTTCAAAGTAATTTTTCAGAATAGGATAGGCATCTTAGCAAATGACTGCATGACTGTATGTTTCTGAAAGTCAGAAAAATTCGGTTAGAAAAAAGTTTCAAGACTCAATAGATGGGGCCAGTGATGAGATAAAGAAGGAATGAAAATTAAAGAGACAGATCTGAGGGGATTTATGTATGTATGTATGCACGTATGTAAGTGCTTATGTCTCCGAAGCATTAGCCTCAATAAAACAGTAAGCCACAGCCCCAGGATAAAAGCATCCAATATTCAGTGCAGAACCTTACGGAGATAGAAATACGGGGTGTTCAACAAGATCCCAGAAATGCTAGGATGCAGCAAAGTCAGAATAGAAAATCAAAAGACCAAAGATATCAACTGCCTATATAAGGAAGAGAAACATCATCAAACTTTCTAAGTGCGTTCAGTGGTTTAGAAAGGCTGAGTCCTTTCACCAGAGAACACTCAATGATTATATAGTATAGATCAGATAGGTAATAATTAATACTTGAACCACCCAGTAATTTTTCTTTGTTATTTTAAAATTTTAATTTACAGCATTTGTCATAATTTAGAACTGGTTTGAGAAACATCCAACTTCAGACATGACACATTTTTGGTGTCTATCATAAACCAAATGATTGTAGAGGTAAAGAATGCTCTCAGTGACCATCTAATCCTGCCTCCCTAGGTCATAATTAAGCTCCAGGCTCAAGGGGATAAGACAGAGCCCAGCATTGCCCTTCAGCCCTGTGATTCAACATCCTTTTTATTATATCCTTTGGCCACTGTGTCACTGAGATATATGGACTTCTGTCTTCACCCCAGAACTCTTGAGGCTATCTAGGAAATAACATTCCTAAGCATTCTTCGTGCAGCATGAAAAGTCTGCTGTCCATGTTCTTTGCCCACTTTTTGATAGGGTTGTTTGATTTTTTTCTAGCTGATTTTCCTGAGTTCTATATAAATTCTAGTTATCAGCCCCTTTATCAGATGTGTAGATTGCAAATATTTTCTCCCATTCTGTAGGTTTGCACTGTCTGAGGGATGGACATGCTTGAAGCTCTGAATTGGGTGGGGCAAAGGCAATATATGTAACCTAAACATTTGTACCTCCATAATATGCTGAAATAAAAAAAAATAAAATAAATTTTGCAGAAAGATGTCAAAAAAAAAAAAAGAAAATTCTGTTGTCAGTTCTCAAGAAGCCATTAGGGCCAGGCGTGGTGGCTAACGCCTGTCATCCTAGCACTCTGGGAGGCAGAGGCAGGTGGATTGTTTTAGCTCAGAAGTTTGAGACCAGCCTGAGCAATAGCATGACCCCATTTCTATTAAAAAAAAAAAAGAATAGAAAGAAATTAGCTGGACAACTAAAAAAAAATACATATATATATATATGTAAAATTAGCCAGGCATGATGGCACATGCCTGTAGTCCCAGCTACTCAGGAGACTGAGGCAGGAAGATCACTTGAGCCTAGGAGTTTGAGGTTGCTGTGAGCTAGGTTGACGCCACAGCACTCTAGCCCAGGCAAAAGAGTGAGACTCTGTCCCCAAAAAAAAAAAAGCCATGAGGTCTTTCTGAATGCTACTTAATACAAGGCTATTTTTCATCCACAAGTGAGTTTAGAAGCATATTTTGTATTTATGATATAATGATGCTATGCTAGCTGCTATAGAATAAAATGAAAGGAGAAAATAAGACATGTTATTTGAAGTAGTTAACCAAGTCTTGCTGTAAATATAAACAAATCAACCAACAATGACAAAATAGTGCAATGTTCCATATTTTAGTATTATCATTGCCTTGCAGATTTTTCTCAACTATTTTTCAAACATAGTTTTATGCAAATCTAAAAATAAAGGTGAGAAAAGAAGAAAATATTTGTCTATGGGCTAATACCAAACATAAAAAAAATATTTCTGAGATTAAATCTGCTATATACCTATACTGGTGTGTTATCATCATGGTTTATACTGTAGGAGCATAGGACTAATTTCTGATCATCTCCTGGGAATTCAGAAATTTGACTAAATAGATTCTCAGGAATTGCCTTCCAATCAGGTTTCTGAGATGAACATGACAAAGGCATGGCTACCAAGGACCGTTATGTATAAGGAAGAAAATGTTGATTTTGCAAGAACAGGGCTAAAAAGGTTTGAAAGTTCCTGCTTGAAGAAAATACACTCAAGTTCCATGACATAGGGTGATCTATCATTGTTACATATAAAAAATGAAAGACATGGATGATAAAAAAAACACAAAATAGGAAAACACACATTGGTCATACAAGAGAGACACAATGATAATCCAATGAAAACCAAGTCTTAGTAGTAATTTTGAAATAGTACCAAGTGCCTGTAACATTGAAAAACTTGATTATTTGTGATGTTAGGATTAATAAGTAAAGACAGAAAATAACCAGTGATTGGCACCCAAATATAGATATCCTGATCATATTTTTTAGAAAAAAATTAATATAAATGATCGATCCACACCTTTGAAAATGTGTAGTATAGAGTACTCAGGTATGAGCCTTTCAGCACTATGGAATAATTACTTTGTCTTTCCTATAGTTTTCCAAAAATGTAATTATGTGATATTCACTTCATCTTCTAGAAGCCAAGTTTGGGTTTTGCCACCACCACGTGCATTCTGCCACAAATCAGAAATTTGTATTATAGGCAAAGTTACTCAAACAGAAAACCAATTTAAAATACATCATATTGCAGCAAAGTAGGTTAGACAAATGATTACAATTATTTTTCAAAATGTAAAATAAATCACAAGTTATTATAATTGCTTAAACTGAGCTAAGAAATAAAATAAATTGTTCACCTTTGCTAGGCTGATTACAATAAATTCACTTCCTCAGAACTTTATGGCTGGCTAATGTTTTTGTTTATATTCCTGACTTTAAGCTAAGTTACCACAGAGATTCAGCAAATATGGGTTTGTTTATATGTTTGGAGATACTTGAAGTGCTCTTTAAGAATCATGAATTTTAAAATGTATTACTTCAAGTTACTTTGCAAGACTCATGCTGGGTCATTAAAAGGAAAAAGATTAAACCACGTATCTGAATGAAAGAAATATTATCTTACAGAAAAATGTTAGCCCTATGGGAAAAATTTAAGGAATCTTATTTTTAACTCAACTTTTTAAAAAAAATCTACTACAACTATATTATTTTATATATAGTAAGACAAAAGATACAAATCAGGGTAAGATTGAAGGTTTAAAATGTGTTGTATGCTATTCAGAAGCCTCTGACAAGTTGAAGACTTTGAGAAAATAATACTGGCCAAGCATCTTATTTTATGTTTATGTATGTACCAACAGCAACATATGATTGACATATGATCCGACATATGGTCGGAACTGGAAAAAAAGTCTCCAAGACAGGGTGAACATAGTTAGTATTGTTATTTACTTTTGTTGTCAGAGAAAAGCTTCATCTTTCTCTGTTGCACCGCTTTTAATAAAAGGATTCATTCTGTAAAATTTGGATTCAGTCAAAAGGCTGCTCTTAAGGACCTAGCAGGCCACAAGTGCCCTTAAAGGCCGCAGGTTCCCCATCCATTAAAGAGAAAACAGGAGAGGACTCTAAGGTCCTAAGGCAGAGACTGCTTCCTTCATTGAGAAAGCCTTGCTATGAATAATACATCAACCTAACTGAGCAGTGTGATTAGTAATACAGTTGATTTACATACGCCACAAGCTCCATTTTGTTACAGGCAGATAACAATTTGTAGGCCGTCACAGTTTGAGTAGTACTGCCCTAGGGAGGCAAAAGGAACTTGGATTCCTGAGTAACTTTCTAAATGCAAAATCAGCACAAAAATATAAAGAGGAAAACCTACTAAAAACCAGAATAGGAATCAGATGCCATTCACAAGACCAACAAAATGGATAAGGAATCCAGGGATAGACCTAGTGTAAGATATTCAAGAACTTAATGGAGAGGGAAGGTGGAGCACAATGGCTGAATGGAACATTCCAGGAATTATCCCCTCATGAGAACACCAGATCAAACAACTATTCACACAACAAAGCACCTTCATAAGAACAAAGAACTTTATGGAGAAATATATGATTTATATGTGAGAATTTGTTATATAAATGAAATGATATTATACATCAGCAGAGTTGTATAATAATGAACTATATATATAATTAATGGTGTTGGGACACTTAATTATCTCTATGAAAAAATTAAATTGAATACCTGACTCACACTGTATGCAAAAATCAAATATAGATGGATTAATAACCCAAACATAAAATTAAATCTTTCACAGTTTTAGAGAAATATAAGATAATATTTTTATGAAATTGGGCTAGAGAATGATTTCAAAATATGAACCAAAAGCATAAAATATATAGGAAAGGACTAAGTGAAGGTACATTAAAATTTAAAACTTCTCTTAGGAAAAGTTACCATAAAAATCAAAACGCAGGTAAGAGCAGTGCATGTAATTGGTAATGCATTAGTATTTACAATGTATTTATAGTTCTAAGTCTATAAGAGGCCATCAAGAGAAAAAAACAATAGAAGAATGGTCAAGTGATATGAACAGAAATTCTAGAGAAAAGGAAATCTAATAGCCAATAAATATGAACACCAATCTTACTAATAAACAGAGAAATTGAAATTATAATACTATTGAAATACCATTATTATCTTCTTGGCAAAGATTAACAATTCTGAGAAAATATTGATGAATAAGTAGGAATATCTGATTCATACTTTGCTTGTTGGATATCAATACAACAAAGCAATTTGGCAATGCATAGTAAAGTCTTAATAAGTGTACTATTACATCTAACAATTTTATTTCTAGGTAGATAGCATTAAAAAAGTTTCCCTTTGAGCACTAAGAGACACGTATAAGGATATACACTGAAGCATTATTTATAATAGCAAAAAATAAAAAAAATTAAAAGCAACCTAATTTTACATCTGCAGGAAAATGAAGATATAAAGTAATTTGTTCACATAATTTAACACTATACCAAGGTCAAAATAACTAGATCTACATATGCCAACATGAATAAATGTAAAAAACATTAATATTGCAAAAAACTGCACTGGAAAAAGTTAGGTAAATGATGCCATTTATGTAAATGTTTTAAACAGCAAAACATCGCTCTAAATTGAGGATCTTTTACCAATAAAGTAAAATTAATTAAACATATGTGAAAATGACACATACCAAATTTGTGATTGGCGTGTACTGAGTACCACCAATGAAGGTGGCACTCAGAAGGTAAAAAGGAAGGCAAAAAAGATAGGTCCCAAAACTATAGCTTACTTTCTTTAAAAAACAATACTGCATAATAGTTAAATATTTTAAATATTTGTTGTGTGTACAGAGTTGTATGCTATATTATTTTTTGTATTTTTTCAAATGTTTAAAATATTTAACGTGTGACACCAAAAGTATAAGCAATCAAAGAAAAAAATAGATAATTTTGAATTCACCAAAATTAAAAATTTTCATACATCAAAATGGCACAAGAAAGTAATTTCCAGTGCTGGGAATCACTTTAGGTTCAAGTGGGTCCTTGGCTTTGAGAAAGAATTCAAGAGTGAGCCGACAGTGTAAAGCAAAAGCAAGTTTTATTCAGGAAATATAGAAGATCTACTCCACAAACAGAGTAGAGGCTTGTTCTCCCTGCTGAGGATAATAGCCCCTGTGATTTTCTTGATTTCTTTATTTAAGCAATGGTTTAATCATAGGCTCAGCAGGGGAAGAATATTCATATTAATTTTTATAAAGGAGGGATGCTTTCCTACAACTGGAAACCCTCCCATTTCTTTGCTTTATAAGGTCCCTCACAGAACAGTCATGGTGTTGGTGGGAGTTTCTCTTAGTATGCTAATATATTATAACTAAGGTATAATAAGCTGAAAGATCAAAAGTGACCAATTTCTTCACCATTTTAGTTCTAATTGGTCTTAACTTGTTCTGCCACCACATCACTTTTTGATTAGGGTGGTTAGAGTCTTTTTGACTCTGTGTTAACCAGTGTCTGCCAATTCCCTATCTCAAAAAGACACTCTCAAGAAAGTGACAAGGCAACCCACACAAAGGGAGAAAATATTTGTAAATCATATATTTGATAAGGTTCTAGTATCCAGAATATAGAAAGAACTCTTACAACTCAATAATAAAAAGACAAAGAACCCCATTTAAAGATGGGCAAAGGATTCTAATAGACATTTGTCCAAAGATGATGTACAAATGGCCAATACGCACATGACAGGATGCTCAACATCATTAGCAATTAGGGAAATGCAAATCAAAACCATGATGAGATACTTCTTTATTTCCAAGAGGACAGCTATAATGAAAAACAAAAAAAGCAAAACAAGTGTTGATGAGGACTGGAAAAATTGGGACCCTCATACGTTATTGAAGGGGATGTAAAAATGACGTACCACTGTGGAAAAAAATCTGTCAGTTCCTCAAAAAGCTAAATATAGAGTTGCTAGTATGCCCAGAAATTTCATTCCTAGGTATATTCACAAGAAAATTGAAAATATATGCTCACACAAAAACCCACATGTAAATGTTTACTGTTGCATTATTTACAACAGCCAAAAAGTGAGAACGACTCAAATGTCCATCAACTGATAAAATGAATACACAAAATGTAGTATATACATACAATGGAATATCATTTAGCAGTACAAAAGGAATGAAATATTGATACACACTACAGAATGAATGAACCTTAGAACATTCTGCTAAATGAAAGAACTCAAACACAAAAACCAGTGGCAATGGTTCCCAAGACTACCCTCAGGATTGATAATTCACTAGAAGAACTCACATAGACCAGAAGCTGTTAATATGCATGGTTATTGTTTATTCTAGCAAAAGAATACAGATTAAATTTTTCAAAAGGAAAAGGTGCGTAAGTCAAAAACTGGGGGAAACTAGGTGTGAAGTACAAACTTCCAGTGTACTCTCTTAGCGAAGTCATATAGGATGTTTTTAATTCTCATAGGAACGATGTGTAACAATATATGAGAAATACTGCTGATCAGGAAGCTGATACAAGCCTTGATATCTTGGGTTTTTACTGGGGGTCAGCTACTCACACTCCAGACCACCAGACCGAAAAGTAAGTGTGCACCATAAATAATATTGTTAGCATAAACTCTCTGGTCAAACTGATGCATGACCCAAAGCCTCAGGCACACAGAAACATTCTTATTCCAAGTATTTCAAGGGATCAAAATTCATCTCCCAGTCCTACATACAAAATTTTCTTGGAAATGTGTATAGTTTGAGTAACCTAAGCCTGATGAACTAACCCCTTTCCTGTACAGCCACATACTATATGATTCTATTTATATGAAATGTCCAGAATAGGCAAAACCATGGAGACAGAAAGTAGATTAGTCATTGCCATGAATGGAGAAAAAGGGATGGGGAGTAGCTGCTAATAAGCATGGGTCACTTTTCATTGAAATGTTCTTAATTAGATAGTGGTGATGGCTACAAAAGCTTGTAAATATACTAAAAGCCACTGAATCACATACTTTAAAATGGCAAATTTTATGATACATAAATTTTATCTAAATTAAAAATATTCTAAAAATATTTCACAGTTTAAAATTTTTTGATTTCTTATAACTGATTTTTTAAAAATTAATAGTCTTTATTTTTCAGAGCAGCAAAATTGAGAGGAAGGTATCGAGATGCACCATATACCCCTGACCCCACACACGCACAGCCTCCCCCATTGTCAACATCCCCACCAGAGTGGTACCTTTGTTACACCTGATGAACCTATGTGGGCACATCCTTATGACCCAAGTCCATAGTTTACATTAGTGTTCATGCTTAGTGTTCTATTAATAGATTCTTGTTGGACAAATGTATAGTGACGTGTATCCACCATTATGGTTTGATATAGAATAGTTTCATTGCCCTAAAAATCATCCTCACAGTTTAAAAACATTTAATTGCTGTTTGGAGAATTTATTGGTATTAAATGTAGAAAAAAAAAGATAATTATGGCTCTATTACAATAGCTCACATAAATCATATTAAAATCAACTAAGATAATGTGATATGAATAAATACAAAATATACAGTTTGCACAAGGCCTCCATTAAGAAACTGACCTCTTTTACTGCTGTGAAAGGTTGATTGATGAACCAGTAAGTGAGAATAATTTGGAAGTATGTCACTAAAGTCCTAAAATGTAAGTATTCAACCAAAGAGAACCAAATAAATAAATTGTATACTGTCCATATGATAGTATTATTAAATTGCATATTGTGAGGTATAGTTAATGACATGGGAAATATCCATGGCATAATAACAAATAAAATGGTATAAAAAGTATATATGTAATAATAAGTAATTTTTAAAAATCTACGATTATCAATAACTGGATGGATAGAAATGCAACCAAACATTTATCATTTTGTGAAGGGATTTAATTATTTGTATATTTGCTTATAGATGATATGACTTTTTTATAAAAAAGTCCAAGATTATAATCATTAAAATATAAATCAAGGGAAGGACTACAGTAGAGTGCAGGAATCTAGCACTTCTAGATACTGTTTACTAGATACATGTTCTAGGCTCTGTGATTTGATCCCTCAATGCTTTAATTTCCTCACTTAGAAATAATAAAATACTAACTAATTCAAATGGCATTGGTATGAAAAGCAGGAAATACAGAGTTGGCAACAATAAGTGTTCAAAAAGTGGCAGATATTAAAAAGTTGCTTATAATAGTCTTAAAATTTACAGACTATTATAAATAAAAGTAAATTTTCATATGACATTTTACATTAATCCTGAATATTTTGGCTTTGAGTAATTCTCATCCAGGAGGGATTAGAAGCTGGAGAGAAAGGTGAAGACAAGTTTTCTAAAGCAAATAAAGAGTTTGGATTTTATCTTATATGTGAATGGAAATTAATGGACATTTATAGACATGGGAATAATCTGATCACATTTAGGAAGATAAATCCGGCAACAGAGTGAAAAGACTAGGAGATGTAAAGACTAGAAGTGGGGTTGTCGGATAAGACCACTAGCCATTGCTGGAGGAGAAGGACAGGGGTCTGAGCTAGAAGATGGTAATGGAGATGAACTCTTGAGTCTTTTTTGCCTTCTTCACAGAAAACCCCAAATTCCTCATCCTTTGATTAAACTACACATTAAAAATGTCAACAGACATTCTTTTATTTTTTCCTCTTTAATTTTTATAAAGTGGATTGCAATATGGCTTTCCTCATTCATGCATAATATAGAAACCCTCACACGGAAGAAAAGTGAATGGGTAGAGAATGGTGCAATGATGACTGAGGTGATAATGATACATTTGTCTAAAACTTTTTAGTTTACAAATTGCTTTTTTGCAAACGTTATCTTATTTTTGATTCCTCGTATATCTCACATGATAGATGGTCATAACTGTGTCCCTATTTTAGAAATGAGTTATCGCAGGTTTAGAAAATTTTAAATGTGTTACTCAAGATTATTCCACTAGTTAAGTACAGATCCAAGACTTAAAATTATGTATTTTTATTCCATGTCCAGCGCTGCTACATCACAGGTAAAACACACACACTCACAAAATAAATCACCAATCACTATGGAGGATGTAAAAAGCATACTCTCCACTTCACAATAAACATTTCCTCTCCTAAACTGTCATGCATGGTGGATTGTTTGTATTGATTAAATTCACATTTAAAGATTACTTCTCTTTTTCGTCATCTATATAAAGAATCTTAATCTGTCAAAACACAGTTTACTTTGTGAAATGCCAGTTGTTCACCTAAGACTGTAAGTAGATTAAATGGTAAATACTGAATGACTTTCCTACTTCTTCTTCCAGGCTTGATACAGAGAATGCCTATAATATGCTATGGAGTTAAATAGCATCATGAATAATTTGCAAGGGTCTAGGGAGCCTGTGATACTTTACACCTCTTCTAACATGTTTCTCTGTAGAATGTCTCTTAATCTTTAAAGTTACACATGTGTGAACAAAAAACAACTTCAAATTATCAATATCATTCTATACTTTTACAATTTGCACTGCACATTTGTAAGAAAAGTTGACAACAAAGAGCATTAAATTAGAAAATATATACTATTTGGAAACCCTTCTGCTCATGTAGTCATCATAATAGAACTAGCTGACCTAATTTGCCTTGAACGTTTTTTCTTTTCCCAGAGGGGAGGTATGTACATGGGTCTGTTTTTACTTACTTTCCTCTTTCAAAAATGTCTCAGTGGATTTCTTGTAGAAATATATTTTAATCAGGGGAAAATATATATTCAATCAGGGGGTTTCAAGGAATAACTAATATTTAATGCATAGAAGTACAAAAATTCTCTAACTTGGAAAAAAATTAACAGATCAACTGTAAAAGTTTATCTCTTTTGTTTGGTAATGAGTTACATGCTAATATAAGGGCAAGATTGCCTTAAAGAGTATTTTCAACCCTTGTTGAACTTGAATATGGTTTTCTTCTTTAAAATTCTTATTGTTTGATAATAATATTAAAATATGCTTGTTACAACAAGTGAAATAATATAGAATGGAGAATTCAAAAAGCAAAGCTTATGTCACCTCCCTCCACTCCAATATCAGATAAACAAAAACTAAAGGAAATTGTCACCAGCAGACCTGCAGAATAAAAAATATTAAAGGAAGATTTCAAGCTGAAGGAAAATGTTAACAGATGGAAATTTCATTCTATTCATAGAAGTGAAGAGAACTGGAACGTTTATTATGTAGCTGAATATAAAATGCTTTTTCTTCATATTTAATTTGTTTAAAAATAAATGATTAGACTTTATCAAAATTAAAGAGTTTCATGCATCAAAAGATGCTATCAAGAAAGTGAAAAGATGGCCCACACAATGGAAAAAAATATTTGCAAATCATGTATTGTATAAGAATCAAACATTTGGAATGTGTAAAGAATTCTTACAATTCATCAATAAAAACAAAATAACCAAATTAAAAAATGGACAAGGGATTTGAATAGGTATTTCCTTGAAGAAGATATGACATTGGCCAATAAGCACATGAAAAGATGCTCAACATCATTAGTCATGAGAGAAATGCAAATTAAAACCACAATGTGATATCACTTCACTCCCATCATAGGATGTCTATAATTTTAAAAATGGAAAACAAGTGTTAATGCTGATTGAAGAAATTTGAGCCCTCATTCATTGCTGGTAGGGATGTAAAACAGTACAGCCACTGTAGACAGCAGTTTATCAGTTTCTTACAAAGTTAAACATGGAGTTTACCGTATGACTCAGAAGTTCCACTCATACATATATACCCAAGAGAACTGAGATCATACATTCACAAAGAATCTTATACACATATGTTCATAGCAGTATTATTTATAATACCCCAAAAGTAAAAACAACCTAAATGTCTATAATGTGGTATATCCATACAATGAAATCTTAGCCATAAAAAGGAATGAGAACTAGAAACAACCTAGGTGTCCATCAAAATAGAATGGATAAACAAGTTATCTATAGGATCACTGAAACAATGGAATCCTAGTCAAAAAGATTGAGCTTAATATATGCTACAATGTTGATAAACCTTGGAAACATCATACTAAGTAAAAGAAACAAAACACAAAAGGCTGCATATTATATGATTCAATTTATATAAAATGTCGAGAATAGGCAAATATATGGAGACAAAGGGGTGGATTAATAATTCTGTGTCCACAGAACATTTAGCAAGATAGATGCATATGCTTGGCCAAAAGACAAGTCACAATACATTAAAAAATTTAAAAAGATTTAAAAATTTAAATTTAAAAAAGATCAAGTTATTTAAAGTATGTTTTTTCATCATCTCAGAAATAAATTAGAAATCAATAATGGATATTTCTGAAACATCTCCAGATATTTGGAAATTAACGTTGTTGTAAATAATATATGAACCAACACAGAAATCACAAGGAAAAAACAGAAATCATTTGGAGTTGACTGAAAAAGAATCTATGACATATCAAAAAGTGTGGGATGCTGCTAAAGAAGTAGTTAGAGAAATATTTGTATTATAGCTATAAATGCTTATATCAGAAAATAAAGACTTAGAATCCTTCTGGTACTCAAACTGTATATATATTTGACCTTCTAACTATATTTTTTAATAACTCTTATCCATTCTTCTGTATTTTCCATATTAGTGTCTTCGTGGACTACATTTTGAATATTATTTTCCATATATCTTCCATGTCACTAATTTTCTCTTTTGGTGTATTTAATCATCTATCAAACCTAAGCATTGAGTTCTTATTTTCAGTTGTTATACTGTTTAGTTTGGGAATTTCTATTAATGTTCTTTTCAAACCTTCTATGACTTTTTTTGGTTTTTTTGTTTTGTTTTTTTTTTAGAGACAGAGTCTTACTCTGTTGCTCAGGCTGGAGTGTAGTGGTGTGATCATAGCTTAGTGCAGCCTCCAAATCCTGGGCTCAATCAATCCTCCAGTTGAGTCCTTCTGAGTCTGTGGGATTACAGGCCACCATGCCCAGCTAATTTTTTTTTTTCTTTTCTTTTGTAAAGACAGGGGCTAGCTATGTTGCCCAGGCTGGCATCCAAGCAATCCTCCTGCCTCATCATCTCAAGTTGGTAGGTTTACAGGTGCTAGCCACTCTGCTTGCCTATGCCATTTTTTAAATGGATTTCAATTCTCTGCCAACATGTGGAATATTGTCATTTATCTATTTATAAACAGTAAGCATAATTATTTAAAATTTCACATCTGATCTTCCAATATCTGAACTATAATTTCTAATGTCTTTTTTTCTGATTTTTCATTTTTTGAATTCTTGTATGCCAGGTATACTGTATCCCAAAATAATATTTGAAACAAATCTCTTTTAGACACAATTTGAGGCCTGGGATGATGTTATGTATTTCCAGGCAGCTGGTTGTGCTGGCAATCCAGAACCACCTGAATCCAATTTCAGGGTCTGAGATTTTTCTAGCACACTCAGTTAAATTAGATGTTGGCTGCTTCTGCCTCTCCTCTCCCATTTCTATTCTGCAGTTCCTGGAGCTCCCCCAAGCATGGAAACTTATCAGGGCCATCTCTTGCTTTAAATTTTTTAAAAAATCCTCCAACTTTTGTCACCATAGGCCCGCCGTGCTACCATAAATACTAATCAGCCTCTCAACTATCTCATCTATGTCATCAAAAACCCTACGAGTGAGCGCCTTTAAATGCTTGGCTCATCTTTCAGGATTTCTTTCTTCACCCAGATCTTGGGGTGGCATTTCTCTACGATCTTGAGAGCTTTCAAATCCTTTCAAGCAGAGGGTTTGTTTGTTTTCTTTTCTTTTCTTCCTTTTATAGTTAGGTCAACTCTTCTAGTTATCTTCAGCAAGCGGTTTGCTCAAAATAATTCTGGTAGAAACCTTCTGCTTAAGTTTTAAATAATGGACCTTCAGTTTTGTCAACTGTAAAATGACAATGTAGGTGATTATGGTCTTCAAACTGATTAAAATGTATTTATAATGGTGCTTAGCACTGAGTAAGCATTATGTATAGCATTAACTCTTATTTTTATCGATTAAAATCAATCAATTTTGCAGGTGGTGGGTGTTTGGCAGGTATTAAACTTGTTTCACGAAGTGGGGATGATAATCCACAGAACCAAAGAAAGGCCCTGCATCCTGGGCACCCCCTGGCTGCCGACAAGGGGCTCTGCCCTTGCCTCCCAGCCTCTCTTTTAGTCATGAATGTGCCCACCATATGTTTGGAGCTAATAATGCTTGGAAAATGACCATACTACAACCACACAAGATCGGGGCTAGAAAGGTCGAAAGAGCAGACAGGGAAGTGGAGTACTTGAGATAGCAGCTGTTTATCAAAATGTACTGAGATGTTTCAATATATTAACACTCACGTGTACTGGCTGAACACCAGCATTTGACTCTTTCCAATTCTCTTTGATACTTAAACTGACCACTCACTTTCAATTAAATTTGCAGCTTCCTCACCAGTAGTGAATCTGGGCATCTTGTTATGTGTCTGTTGTTATTTGTATTTGTTCTTCCATGAATTGTTCATTCACATCCTTTGTTTATGTTTCTATGTATCGTAACATTTTCCTATATGTTTGTGAGAGTACTTCATATATATTGGGTATTAATCTTTCATCTTTCACATGTAATACATTTATTTTTATAACAATTGCTTTCCTTTGGGTTTTTTAAAGATAATATCTGCCCCAAATTTACATTTTTAATATTAAAATATATCTATCTTTTCCTTTAAAGCTTTTTATTTTTCTGGTCTTGGTTAAAATGGTTTTCTTCATTCTTAGGTTATACATGTATTTGCAAAGAGTTTCTTGCCAGATTTTTCTTTGTACTCTACATTTAAGTCACTACTTTATTTCACCTGAGATTTGTTTTAGTATCACATGTAAGAGAGGAGGAGTCCGACTTCATATTTAACTAGATAGGTGACTAACTGCGTCAGCTTCATTTTAAAAACAAACCTTCCATTCCCCACGGAATTGAAAGAGCACTTTAGCCATATATTAAATTTTCATGTAAACTGAGTTCTAGATCCTCTGTTCTGTTCCATTGACATACTTGTCTAATTCTATGTCAACATTTTATTGATCTAGTAAGAATCTAATAGAGTATATTAAAAGTTTTATTAATTTTGGGGGAATAGACATTATAAAAGAGTTAAATGTTCCCAGGTAATGTGATGACATGCCATTTCTTTTGTTCAGGGTTTGTTTCAGGTATTTCAATAAGATATTACTGCTTTTCTCTAGGAATTTATTTATGAATTTTTTTGTTTTGAGTGTAATAATTTTTATTTCAGTTTCTAAATGTTCATTATAGCATAGAGAAAAAACTGTCAATCTTTGAATGTAATAAATTAGGATACAACATTGTACCTTCATTCTATCAGTTATTTTTACTAAAGTACTTCAGATTTATAGTTATATAATCATTTGCAAAGTAAGATAATTCTATCTCTTTTTTTCAAATATTTATATTGGTTATTTAATTTCTCTGCCTTATTATATTCATTAGTACTGCAAAATTATGTGATGTTCAAACATATTATTTAATATGTAAAACGTTTTAATGAATTTATTTGTGTTTTGATTAAACTAATAATACTGAGATTTGAGAAATGAATTCTTTATTAAAACAAGTTTTAATCATTAAAATTACCACAGAATAAGAAAATGCTTTTTGAGTTGCTTTTTTGGCTTGAACTAAAATGTGTCAAAAATCCTTTTAAAAATATTTATATCTCTGTTAAAAATTCAGTAAATCATCAAAACAGTTGTAATATGAGGTAAGGATAAAGTAGGCTGGGATATCAGTTTTTAGGAAAAAAACAGATAGTCCATATGTTTTGTAAACTAGTGAATTATATACTTAAAAGACATACTTTTTCTCCTGATATCAATTTCTCTTTCTTTTTTAATCAAGTGTATCTTTCTGGATAACTTTATAAAGTGTTACTAATAAATACTTTTTAAATATTGATGAAGGGTAAGAAATTGGCATGCTGTTTTATATTTATTACAGGGATATCCCAAACTTTTCTGTAACACATTAATGTGAAACTCAAAGGTAAGTGGATTCCATATTAAAACTTGGTGGCAGGAATGGGGAAAGAATTAATACAATACTCTCAAAGAGCTGCTATATGATTACGTGCTCTACTGGTCTGAACAACAGTTAATTCACAGGTACAAATAACACAATACTCTTTCTTAGAGATAATTTAACTCGGTGTAAACTACATTTCTAATACAAGCATTGACCCAAACCAAATTCAAGGAGGTACAAAGACTATGGAGTTACATATGGCAAAAAAACCACCATAGCAGATCAAATGTCTATATGCTTATAGAAATCATTCCCATCTACTCAAAAGAAACCTTTGGCTGTCATGTTTGTACTATATTACCTTTCTGCAAAACAAAATAAAACATAGAGAGCATAGAGATTGATATTTCAGGTACTAAGAAAAGGTGGGAGGATGAGTCAGGTCTATCAGTTTTAAATTTCACAGGCGAAGAAACCAAGACATTACGAGGCTAAAAAAGGCAGTTTTTTTTAGCTTCTATCTAACAATATCCCTGTATCTTGAGGAATGTGAAAAAGGAGGAGGAGGTATTTTACTCATCACTTTTTCCTCCTACCATTGTGGACTCTTAATGATTAATAATGCTCCTTTAAAATCAACATCAACAGGCAAATTAGGGCTAACATACTAAGAAGGAGTTTATCAAAGTCAAACAATCCTCCTTCCCCCACATAAAATTAGCAGGCTAAATGGATTTATCAGTGGACAAACCAGGACAAAAGGTTTCATTTCTGGGGATCACCTAACATAGAATATTCTGATCAAAACCATTCAAAGAGCAAGTAGCACAATTCCAAAGCCTCTGAGAATGAGCTTCATCCATGTGAGTATGATTGAGGAACAAGCTGAATTTCAGATAATTACCACGAACCGTCAGAAAGCCAGTGCTTAATTTTATGGGTTGGCAGATGCCTGAGTCAAGGGCAAGTCAGGATGTAAAGACTTAGGGCTAAAACACCTATTAAGAGGCTAAAACTATCACCTCAAATCTTTTCCATATTATTTCTGTTATTTACTAATTAATCCACAAGCATTTATTAGAAACATGCCTTTCATGTAGTACATAGTAATTTAAAGTACAAGAAATATTACCATCTGTCCCCCTAAACTTTATGACCATTGCAGATGTGAAAAAAGTAATCTTTCAGATTAGTGGTATTTTAAGTTAATTATATTTTCATGTATCTTCAATTATGTTTGATTTAACTGAGCAGTACATCTGGGAAGCCTAAGTTCAGTACAATGGGCAGCATTAATTTGGTGATTTATTCAACAGGTGTTTATCCCCCTTAGTTTTCATCTCAATAATTTCCAAATAATGTGTGTACAGAAGTGATGTGTATACTACTCATAACGATCCATCAATAATATTGCAATAATGCCTTAAGTTTAGTCTTATTGGATTTTATTTTCTGATGGTCTATCCCATTATTGCCCACCTGCATCCTATCTTCTCCTTCTCTCATCACCCCCATAAATTCCTCTGAATTCTTTTTTTTAGAATGAATCAAAGTAATTTCTCAGTATAAAGATGAATGTATATGAAGAATGTAATAAAGGAAATATGTTGCAAGCTGAACAGAACAGCAGAGATATCATAAGAAGCATTTTTTTACTGTGGATAAAATTTAGAAATAACTTATTATCAAAAGGTAAGGGTTATCATGCTATTAGTAGTTAATAATATCACTCTAATTCCTAAGGTATCGATAGTATCTCTTCCTTAAGCTATGTTTAATATTATCCTTATAATAAGATTGAAGCTGACCTTAATCTTTTTTGCCTTAATGCATTTTCAGGTTATCTTAGTAAATACTTGAGACATTTGCCTTGTTTTGTCTTCTATAATAATTTTAATTCTACTATTTCTCTGAACAGGGTAGGCTTTAAAATTTTCTTGCCCCAAATTCCCATTCTCTGTGAGTATTCAAAACACATTTAGGCAAAAATCTTCTGCCCCTTTGCCTCTTTGCATACATACTAGACCTTCCGGATGAAGTTAGTCATCCTTACTGTCACCTGAGCATTAGAGTATTATGGAATTGCATCTCAAACTTAAATGTGCTTATAAATCACTGGGTGTCTTGTTAAAATGCAGATTCTGATTCAGTAGGTCTGGTTCTGTGGGTGTGGTGTGAAGTCTGAGATTTAGCACTTATAAAATACTCCTAAGTGCGTCACATTTTGACGAGCAAGGTATTATAGCACTTACTGCTTTGTGCTATAATGTTAATAAATGATTGTACTTGGAATGTTGCTAGTGCCCACAGATGCTTATTGAATGAATGAATGTCTAAAACTTACCCTGCCATAATAGTCATCATCCAGGCAGTACTTCCAACTTTTCTCAACCTTCAAAATCTCCAAGGTTACTGCTAACTTTTCCCTTGTGAGAAAAGACCATGATTCTGAAAATCCAGTCCCATGAATTTCCTTATTAACAAATCTACCACAAAAGAGTTGCTTTTAGGGAAAAAAAGCATAAACACAAGACAGTAAAGTACATTGTCTGGCTCTTAAACCTTGGAACAACATCAGAATTACTTGTGAAAATTTTCAAATTCAGAAGTCCTGGGATTGGTATTTGGAGTCGAGATTATTTGTTTTTTATTGCTGCATAACAAATTGTCAAAAACTTAATGATTTAAAACAACATCCACTGTTGTTCACAGTTCTATAGATCAGAAGTCCAGGCATGGTGTGGCTGGTTTTCTGCTCATGACTTAAAAATGGAAATTAAGATCATCTGAGCTGACTTCCCATTTGGGAGCTCAGAGGAAGAATCTGCTTCCAAGTTCATCCAGGTTGTTTGCATAATTCATTTCCTTTCAGTTGTAGGACTGACATCCCTATTTCCTTTCTGACTGTCAGCTGGTGTCCACTCGCAGCTCCTAGAGATCACCTACATGCCTTGCCATGTGGCCCCTCCATCTTCAAGCCAGCAACAGCATGTACAATCCTTCTCATGCTCAAATCTCTGGTTTCCTCCATTTCTGATCCTTAAACACAAGTTTAAAAAACTCATGTGATTATATCAGATCCCACCTATCTTAAAGTCAGCTGATTTGGGGCTTTACATCTGCAAAATCCCTTTAACAACATTGTGATTAGGGTTTGATGGAATTACTGGGAGATGATGTGTATACATGGGGCCAGGAATTTGAAGGGCCATTCTGCATCCCACAGCTTCCACAGAAAAGATTAGGAACACATGTTTATTTCTCTTCCCTAGATTCCATGGAAATAAAAATAAAGGTACAGCACTAAGATTGAATCCATAACAACACTGAAAATGGGAAGCGGTGAAATTAGTGCATGGATCATTGTGACAAAATTCTGGAGATCACACTGAAAGATTAAAGATTGAATTGAGAAAAGCAAAGGCTACTCTTATGGCCCTCAAGAGTGCTGCAGCTGAGGAAAAAGCAGGTCTCCCCAGCATTGTCCAGAAAGCCCACAAACTTTCAGTAAACAGGTTTAGAGGGAAATAAGCTACAGGCTATGCACTGTGCATGAAATAGCTAGCTGGGTGGTCCTGCCTTATTGGCATACCCATAACATGGCACAGCTTTAATAATATAAATTATATTTCAGTATATATTCTGGTACAACCACCAGAATAATAAAAAAAGAAAATTTTTAAAGTGTATATCCTTGAGGGAAAAGACTGGATGTGAGGCATTAACAGGAATCCTTCACTTCTTGTTTAACTCCTTTCCTTACTTTTTGTGTTCTTTTTTCTGTACACTGAAAATTACAAACATTGATGAAAGAAATCAAAGAAGACCAAATAAATGGAAAGATATCACATGTTAATGGATTGGAAGAATTAATATTTTTAAAATTTCCATACTACCCAAGGCAATCTACAGATTCAGTGCATTTCCTATCAAAATTTCAATATTATTCTTCATGGAAATCAAAAAAATTGTAAAATTTGTATGGAACCATAAAGGGCCCTGAATAACCAAAGCAATCTTGAGCAAAAACAACAAAGCTGGAGGCATTACACTTCCAGATTTCAAAATATATTATAGTTATTATAATCAGAACAACATAATACTGGCATAAAAATAGACACATCAACCAATGGAACAGGACAGAAAGCTCAGAAATAAACCAATGGATTTATATCCAATCAATTTTCAAAGATGTCAACAACACATAATGGGGAAGGAAGAGTCTCTTCAATAAATTTTGTTGGGAAAACTAGATATTCATGTGTGGAAGAATGAAATTAGACCCTTATCCCACCTCATATATAATAATTATCTCAAATTAACAACTTATATATAACTGTTAAGAAAACGTAGGGAAAAAGCTCCATGACATTGGTCTGGGAAGTTATATTTTGGGGGGTATGACCCTGAAAGGACAAGCAATGCACGTAAAGAGACAAATGGGATTACATCAAACTAAAGACCTGGACAACCAAAGAAATGGTCAAAAAGAAAAACAGCAAAATTTTGTCTTTTCTGACAAAATGGATGAACCTGGAGAACATTATGCTAAATGAAATAAGCCAGGCACAGAAAGACAAATACTTACTTATATGCGGAATTTAAAAAAGTTGAACTCAGAAGCAGAGAGGACAATGGTGGTAACCAGAGTTTGAGGGTGGGAAAGGAGAGATGACGGTCAAAGGGTCCAAAGATTTATTTAGACAGGAGGAATAAGTTTTAGAAATCTATTGCATAGCATGGTAACCATAATTAATAGGAATATATTGCATATTTCAAAATTGCTAAAGAGTAGATTTTAAATGTTCCCACCAGAAAAAAAATAAGTCAGTGAAGTGATGGATATATTAATTAGCTTGATTTAGTCTTTCTATATCATATGCGTATATCAAAACACCACATTGTACCCCATAAATCTATACAATTATTATTTGTCAATCAATAAAAAAATCTAAAAAAATTTGTGTATAGATACCAATTCTATTATAAAAAATTTATTTTTTGGTCACTATTTTTTGATTTGTAAGAATTTTTTATACTTTCTGGATACCTATCCTTCAATTTTATGTATTACAAATTTTTTTGCTGTTTGAGACTTTTTTCCCTAATATAGCATGGCTTTCTACATACAGAAGTCCTTAATTTAGTGTAGCCTTATTTATCAATTTTTTTGAGGTTAGTGCTTTTTGAGTGAAATTAAAACATAAGAATTTATTTACCTGCAATCACCAGAAAGCTCAAATTGTCATAGAAAACAACAAAAAAAGAAATCATTGTTTCATATAACCACAGGATCTTTGGGTAATGATGGGTTCAGGTACAGCTTGATTCACGGATAAATGACCACTAGGATTCATCTCTCTACTCTGGCTCCTGAGGACTAACTTCACTCTTTGTTCCCATACTCCAGGTGGTGGTCACTGGCAGCTTGAGACTCATTCTTATGATCACAAAATAACTGTAGCTCCAGACCTCTGACTCCCATACTATGCTGTCAAATCTTGGGAAAATTTCTCTTTCCTAGAAGCAAACATTACCTCACGTCTAACTGATTCTCATTTTTCTCATTTGTATACATGCCTGCCTTGAACCTATAACTCTGGCCAAGAGGATGGGGTATGTTGATTCGTTTAGACTAATCAAAGCTTATTTCTGTGTCTGAAAATGGAATCAACCACTGAAAAGAACATGGACTAAAAGCGGGGTAATGAGGGTAAGTTTACCAAAAAACACAATCCTTTGAAAATGGTGGCCAAAAAAACTGAATATTCAGATAATTATTTTTAACTTCACATGTGACACTGGTACATGATTACTACTAGAGTTAAGAGTAGATACTTGATTTAAAATACTGACCCTTCCATTTACTATGTGATAATTATTTACCCTCTTTAAGTCACAATTTCTTCATATTTAAAATAGAAACAATACTATATTTTTAAGGTTTTTGTTGATCAAATAAGAATTATATGTAAAGTGCTTGACATATGCATAATAAATGTAGTAACATAATAATTATTAATGTTTGTATGTTATTTGCATGTGAAGCTTCCTCTCTGATTGTAGTACTAATAGTGTAGCCCTTTGTGAGTTAGATTTCAATGAAGGCAGAGGAAGCCAGAAGGCAGGGCTTATGCCTGCCTCAGTAAAATCCAACCCTAGGAGATCTATTTACCTGTAGTCATTCTCAACAGACTTACTATGCTGCTTCAATCTAACTTCAAGTTCTTCCTTTTGCTAAAAAATGTAAATTTAGGCAATGTAATTAACTTATCTGTTATTTTCTCATCTATAAAATGGGCAATAATATCAGCTAAGAAAGTAAGATTTATGTTCAATACTAAGCACTTAGCCAAAATAAGGACTCTACAAACACAAGTTCCTCCCCACTCCCTTCCCCTGCCCCAAACCCAGAATCTTTCTAGTCCTTCACACTTCTTTAATCTTCTTCCTAAATCAACATTCACTAGCAAAAGCACACATCCCTTCAAGGAAACAAATGTTTTTAGGATTTCTCTAGGAAAACGTATTCCCAAGAAAAGCCATCAGCCGGGGAAGTCAGAGGGTGGGGGCACAGCACTTCCCATTTACTATAAGAACATTTCAAGGTGACAATGTTCTTAATGGCTTATTTTTGGCCAATTTTGAATTCTTGCTTATTTTTAGGGAAATTCCTCTTACAATACCCAGACCAAGAGGGATTTTCAGGTCAATTAAGAAACTAAGATATGTTTAAGATAAGTGTTTGAGGCTTTTAAAATAGCCTCTTATTTGCTTATAATTGAGAAAATTCATCACAAAAAGAAGTCCTACTGTTAGTATTCCATGAGAATATATTATACTATTATTACTGGTAGTAAGAGAAAATGGCATTTATTTAATCTACCCACTAGAATATGAATCATGAATATTTTTTATAAATCAATCTCTAGGCACATTTTTACTGAGAACAATGGATCTGCCCACTACAGTGTCAGGTGTGTAAGGATTACCTTAGAAATAATCATTTTTAAAAACATAAATCATTACAGTCACAGAAGACTATTAGGTAATCATATGCAAAAAAATTGCTAATATAATCCGTTGAGGACTGGCTGAACTATTCAAAATCATAGTCAGTTCTTTTTTCTCCTCGTGCCACTTATTCCAGAGGGAGTCTTGAAATTCACTTGGTATAAGATTTCAAAATCAAATCATATATGTTGGATCTATTATATTTAAACATTTAGCAATCTCTACTCACCCAGAATAACTTGAGTCAATGAGTTAAATTATTGAAGTTACAAAAAAAAAAACTGATCTAAAAACATTTGGATAATTCAGATGAAAGTAAGTTATTCACCTTAAATTATACAAATAATTATCTAATATTTTAATTACACTATCTTGATATAGTTGCTTCTTATTCTACATGTCATCTGGCCCTTAGAGGCCTTCAAGCTTAGAATAGCTGGGAAAGATACTCAGCTGGGAAGAAGGAAAACCATCCTGAAGGGAACGAACACAAAGTGTTCCTCTTCTTGGAGGGAGGTCAAACCAGAGGACTGCTTAAGGCAACCTGATAAACTTGAGCCTTCATGTGAGCAACTGTCTACCAACCTCTCCAGGAAAAGGCACAATTGCTTCTGCTGTAGTAGCATTTGTCTCCTTGTTAAGCAGATTCAGTGGCCATTTGTCTGATGCATGATGCACTGGTGAACTTTACAGAGACAGTATGTCTTTAGGGTAAAAGAAAGGACTTGACCTTTCAGCCAATCAGCAACCAATGAATTAATTGGAGTTTAGATGGTTTAGAGACTTAGTCACTGCTGGATTCAGCCTGGTTTCCCATGGTGTATGAGGTAGGGTATAGACACTGAGGAAACAGGGAAGAACTTTAGATGAGGAAGAAGTAATTGCATGGAAACGAGGAGAAAGGGCATCTCTACTATCTTCTTTCCTTAACTAACTCCTATCTAAATTCCTAATTTCCCCAACTGTGGATCCCAGCAAAATGTTTCTATTCACAGAGACAAGGACCTTTCTGAGCAATGAAAGGAATTCTGCCAATAGAAGTATGATGCTATAATTTGGAGATGATCAAGGAAGGAGCAATAATAAATGCCAATACAGTTAGCACCCATTGCCTCACACCTTATGAGTCAATGTTTCTGCAGACTTCTGAGTTCACAGGGTGAGAATAAATAGAAATAATTACAATTAGATACCAAGCTTTGCAGTCCTCTCTCTGAAGGCTATATTTACAGAAGCAGTCTTAAGCATCTCTCTGAGGAGCTGTTAGCCAAATTGACCAAAGAGGAGCATCCTATCTGAGAGCACTATAATTCACTTAGTGTTGTGAAGCACATAGGTGGCACTGGAGTAAAACACTCTGGACTACAATTGTATAAATTGTATATTCCCTTCTTTCTCATCAAAGATGTGGGGAATTTATTTATCTTTATTAACCCATAGTTTCTGTATTGACACAAAGAGGAAAATAGTAGCATTCTTTCAATGTTGCTATGAGGATTAAGAATAGAATATGTAAAGTTCTTATCAAAGTACTGGCACATGTTAGAGTTACAATAAAGTGTAGCTATTGCAATGGAGGTCACAGGTGCCTCATTAAAAAATATGTATATTTAAGCTACTTTGGGTTTTCTTACTCTTTCTTCTAAACTTATTGACTACATGCTAATATGTTCAGTTTACCTTTTTGCTTTGTATGTAATTTTTACTGCTCTGCTCATTTGAAGAACAACTGGGCTCCATTTTCTGCTTGATTTTTTCATCCCAGCTTCACCTGCAATGCTACATATTACATCTACTCCTGGCTTCATGATCTGTAGTTAGCGGGCTAGTGTCAACCAATCCTTACACCTAATTTACAAGTGGGCCGTCACTAATTAGTGAAGACTTTCTGGATGAATTAAGGCATGAGCTATACTTTAAAGGGCAGGCACAATTGAAAGTGAAGAGGGCTGTATGTTTGCTTTTCGATATTCCACACAGACTACCAAGTTTTGATGACCATTTGCTGTTATAATGATATTCTCCATTACTTTAACATTTTGACACAGCATTTCATTCTTCCAAGAATGAAAGAAGTCAGTTGAATTTTTATTGATAACTTGTTGTGTTGATTATTTCCTGATGACATAATAGCACCTTGATCTTATTCAGAGACTTCTGTGTTAGTGGCATCACGAGTCCAGTTGTTCTCAAATTGTGATTCCTGAAGCCCTGGTGTTCCAAAAAGATATTTCAGGGTGCCTCTCAGAGCACCTGTAAGAAGAGGCCAAGTCAGAATTTAGGCTGTTCTGTTCCAACAAGAGAACATTCCACTTCTATTGATTCACATTCAGTTCAAGATAAGATTTTATTTGGAAAATAAAAAAGAATTACACAACTTGAAAAAACAAACTTTGGAAATTCTCTATTTCACATATGAAGAGCCACAGTATAGTTTATTAGCATGCCCAGTATTATACTTTATATCTTTAAACCATTTATGTATTTAGCTCAGCAAATATGAGCTGCTCATGTTTGCTGGGGTAAATACATAAATGGTTTATGTATTTAGATATATAAAGATATAAAGATATTTATATCTTTAAAGATATGTATAAAGATATAAACCATAAATGGTTTATATCTTTAAACCATTCATGTATTTAGCTCAGCAAATATTTGCTCAGCAAATAATTACTAAATATCTACTCAGTGGAAGGTGTGATGCTCATACCTGAGACTGATACAAAGGTAAAGTCCTGACCTTGAAGAGACTTTTTAGCAGTGATTGCTGGCTGTCTGCTCAATATTCCTCCTCCCTTCTTCCTTTCTATCAGAATCACCTCTGAATTTCCTTTACATAAGATAAAAATGAGCCTCCAATATGTTTAAGCCACTGTTATTATTTTTTAATATTAAGCCAAACCTAGTCCTAATAGATACAGACAAGTGAACAGACAAATTCAAGAGTGTGATAAATTAGGGTGGGGATAGAATTTTTAAGGGGCTTTGAGGCACAAAGGTAACCCAGGCTGTAGGGTTTGGGAAAGGTTTCTTAAAAGAGGTTTCTTAAAACTGAACCTTTTAAAATTAGTTGGTTGGAGTTAGCCAAGCTAAGAGATTATGGAAAAGGGGTATTGGTGCTGAGGAGTGGTGTGTGCAGAAGCCTGAGGGGTGGGAAGTAGGCACATGGCCCAGTGCGTTCTGGGAATGTAAAGTATCTCTGAGCAGCCAGAGCAGAAGGTGCTGGGTCTGGGAGTGGTACAGCAGGAGAAGGGATCATACAGCATTCTGTCTGACTGGTAAGGGAAGCCACTAATGTAACGTAAGTAGGGAAGTAAAATGATAACATTTGAACTTTAAGATTATTCTAGTTTGAAGTGTTGGAAGACAAGATGGAAAACCAATTATGAGATTGTTTTAATAATACTGACCAAAGTAGTGGCCAAAAAAAGATTTAAGAAAGGGGGAAAATTTTAAGAACTGGTTATTGATCAAATTGTATGGGGGAATATAAATCCATGAGAAGGAGGAAATAATCAAGGCTGATATCTATATTCCTGGGTGGATAATTTCATTCCAGTTTATCCCAGGAAGAGGAAGAAATTTACTGTCTTCAAACGTCAGGAAAAGATGAGTTAGATCTGCATATGGGAACACTTGTAAACACCAGCCAGCAAAGGTGAGCCTTCTGAGCCTGAGTAGCTCATTCTTCCCATAATCTAGCTGCCTTGTTTTTTCTTGTTTCATCTTCTTTTGTGGTGTCTGCACATTGATCTTCTTCATATGGGATAGAACATATTGGATAATTTTCTAAATCCAGATATGCTTTATCCTTTACCAAAAATCATCTATCTGGATTTGTCCAATATGAAAGACATATGATACAACTGAAAAAATACACATTTCAATGATAATTCTACTTATTCCTTTCACTAACCATTTATTTTCCTTCTTCCAGTTACATATCAGAAAACTCAAAAAAGACTTTGCATAAGTGGACACACTAATCTGTCCAAACTTTATACCTGACTTTTTAAACTCAACTGTTTACACACTTTCTCTTTAATATTAATTCTTTTCTATCCAAGAGTGGATGCTAAGGAAACTTAGTTTAACCCTAATCATTGCAATTCATCATATTCAGGAAAGAAGTTCTAGTAGATTCTCTAATTCTAAGGTGAAATAATATAAGATTACTTTGGATGGATACAAAATGAATAATAAGAAGCTCACTAACTAATACTAGCTACATACAAACAGCCGTTATACCTAACAGTTCTGGAACCTAAGGAAAGCAGGTAATCAGGTAATAAATGTAGAGAAATTTTAATATATTTTGGTTTTTTGTTCATTTCTTTGAAAAATATGTATTGAGCATCCACTAGATTCTCATAAAGCTGAGGCTCTAGTGACAGACACATAGAATCACATGAGTAAATATGTGATTCCAAATTAGGAGAAGTACTCTGAATGAAATGTCCAGTGTATTAAGAGACTAGAACAGAGAGATCTGATTTAGATTGAGGAGAGGCCATGTACCAGGTAAGATTAAAGGAATTAATTGACAAGTTTTGAATGGCTTTCAGAATGAGCAGTGAAGCCAAAATGACCTGCTATGAATGGTCCTCAAAGCCACAAAACAAAACGAAATCATGAGGGGAGCTGCTATTCCTGCCAGGATCAGAGGTGATATCCTTGCTGCTGACCTCAGAATCACATCCACTCTATGAAGATCTGCACCATAAAAATCAATGCTTTACACCCTGCTTTCCTCTCCAGTTAACTCAGTTCTGAATTCAAATTACCTATGAGAGCCATTATGTGGTAAACATAAATTATATTCAGAACCTCAACAGCATAGGAGTATGGCAAATGCAATTTTGAGCTTTTCTGTCCCTCAGTTCAGGAGGCCACACCACAGGAGGTTAAAAGAGGTGCTGAAAAAGAGAACCCACAGTATCTTTCCCAGGTGTAAGGGAAGACCTTCCAAGGGAGTAGCTTACACATGAGGGAGGAGTGCTCTGGCAGGTCCAGGTGAAGAGTGGGAAGAGAAGAATCACAAGTAGAGCGATCAGCATATGTACTGGCCCCTTCTCATGTGATGAGAAGTACTGGGCCCATTTAGCCCCCATAAGCACACCAGGAAGTCTCAAGGTCAGTGAGGAAGGGGCACGGTATTGAGAGGAAGCCATGGAGACTGATTACGTCCAGGTCATTCAGAACCTCATAGCCCAGATTAACAATTTAAAAATTTTAAATAAATTTTTAGAAAGTAATATTGAAAGTCATTTAAGTATTTTAAGCAGAGAATTGCTATGGTTATACTGATATTGTTAGAGATAACTCTGGCTGCTATGCATAGAATGGATTTTAGAGGGAATCCAGTTGAAAGATGGGAAAAGTTTCAAGAGGCTTCTGTTGTAGATCCAGTGAATGGTTTTGTGGAAAATGAAGTTAGTTAATTCAAATAATCACTTGGAGAATCAATAGGACTTGGATGAGTTGAGGGAGGAAGCAGTGCACCACAATTGATAAATAAGAACTACTCATGACTATATAATACAAATGCACTCTCCTCCCCCCAAAATGGTAATTCTTGCATGAATATTATTTTAAAAAAGGATAAAAGTATAAACACAGCCCATTTGTTACTTGGCTAGGTTGACAGTGCATGTCACATGTTTATCAGGTGGTTTTCGACTGTATAGTCTTGTTTCTTCTTGTTCACCCTTTGCTGTTCTTCTTTTGATATGCTGTGTTTACTACACGTTAGAATTAATTACTATATTCAACCTCATGCCCTTTGTAGTCAGAAGAAAACCTCTAGGCCTCCATACTTACGTTGCTATAAGCACAGAAAAGAAGAAACACTGATGAAAAGAAAGAATGAAAACAGCCAGGCTAAGTGTAAAAGATGGACGAAGGATGACATACAGGTCAAAGAAAAACCAGCAAAGGACTGAGGGAATTTAACACAAACAAGTAGAAGGGAAAACACACAATGTTAAAGAACTAGGACTTGGTTTTGAAAAAGAACAGCAAAGTAACACTTAAATGAGTATATTTCACACTCCAATGCACTGTGTTTCTATCCAAGACCTTGCTCGTGCATTTTAACCCACGTAAGAAACATTTCCTATGCCTGTACTCCTCTTTGTGAGGAAGTGGTATAGATTGTCTAGTGAGATGTAAGCAAGGAAATAGAAAGCTGAATATTATATACAAGATGCCATCTCTAAGGAAAGGAGAGGTCACTAATTTTGAAATGCAGGGAAGAACTGAAAAAACCAGAGCCATGCAAAGTGAGTAATACAATAGAAAGAAAATAAAGGATGACAATTTCCAAACTTCTCTCTTTTACCTCCTCTCTGCTAATTTTTTTCTTAATATCCAAAATCTGGTTTCATCTCTTACCATTCTTCTGAAACTAATTTAGAAGTCCCTGGTGGCCTCCAAATTTCTAAATATAAAAACCTTTTCCCTCATTTTCTATTTGCTCCACTTAAAACGAAATTATATAGCCATGCCTCTTTTTCCTTGAATACTTCACTATTTTACTAATTATAAAAGCAATACATAGACATTGTGAAAAAATAAGAAAAGGAAATAATGCAAAGAAGAAATAAAAATCACTCCAAATTCACAATTCAGGGTAAAAATTAAATCTGTTAGATGAATATGCTTCCCAACACACGGTAATGTCAGTCCATTCCTGCACCATACAACTATTTTTATAACTGTCGTTCATAATATATTTTACTGTATGAAAGCATGTATCTCTTCTCTTTTTCATCAGAATTCTTCACATTTTTACTTTCAATTGATATTTAGAATCATTTTCATCAAATTAAGAAACAATCCTATTGGTGATTTGATTAGATTTAATACATCCATAAATTATTTTAGGGGGAAATGACACCTTTAGAATATTTAGTGTTTAAGGCTAAGAACTATATTTTTAAGTCTCCTTTTATGGCATTCACTAGTTTTAGAGTTTTCTTCAGACTAGTTCTACATATTTCTTTTTAAGTTCATCATTTTCTAGATAACTTTATATTTTACTATTACAAATTATATCTTTACTTTTATCATATATTCTAATTAATTATTGTTTTTAAAGAAAATCTATATTTTTATATGTTAATTTTGTTATTTGTCCACTTCATAAACTCTTATTTTTTCAGTTTTAAATAAATTTTTTTAAAAATTTCACATGGAGGATTATATTTTCTACAAAAATGATAATTGTGCCCCTTTTTGTTTAATATTGAAACATTATGATTTATACTCTTATCTAGTTACAGAGCATGAAAATGATCTCTTAACTTTAATGGAGCTTTTCCAGTACAGAATTTTAAAACTAATAATGAGAGAAAAGACTTCCTGAGCATATTAATAGATGTGCTGAGAAACCTAGTCTCAGATTTTTTAGTTTTCCATTGACTAAAATTAAACATCCTATTAAAATTATTCCATAACATTGAGAGGAGAAAATCCTCTGTAACTCATTCTATGAAGCCAGTATCACCCGGACACCAACCCAGGTAAAGACATAACAAAAAAAAAAAAAAAAAGAAAGAAAGAAAAATACGGAACAATATAGCTCTTGAACACAGATCCATAAATAGTCAAAAAAAATACTAGAAAGCCAAATTGTACAACATATCAAAAAGATAATTCACAATAATCAAATGGGTTTCATCCCAGGGATGCAAGAATGGTTTGATATACACAAATCAATAAACTTGATTCACCACATAAACAGAATTTTAAAAAATCATATGATCATCTCAATAGATGCAGAAAAAGCATTTGATAAAATCCAGCACTGCTTCATGATAAAGAAAGAAGCCTTAACAAACTAGGCATAGAAGGAACATATCTCAAAATAATAAAAGCTATATATGACAAACCCATAGCCAACACCACACTGAATGGGAAAAGTTGAGAGCATTTCTCCTAAGAACTGGAGCAAAACAAGGAGTATTAACATTCATCAGGTGTCGGGCAGATAGGAGGGGAAGGAAGCCATGGGTGTAAACATCTAATGGGTGCAGTGCGCCCAAGCATGTCTGGGGGATGGACACGCTTGAAACTCTGACTCCAGTGGGGAAAAGGTAATATATGTAACCTAACCATTTGTACCTCCATAATGTGCTGAAATAAAAAAAAATTACATTAGATTAAATTTTTAAAAAAATCCATATTTTCTCTAATCTTCTTGTTAATGCAGTACTGATATAGTTTAAAATTATGTCCCATGTTGTGGAATATTTTATTTATTTTAGGTATTTTTCTTGCTATAACAATTTTTCTTTTATATTTTGGGTGTTTCTGCTCATAACAGCAACAATAGCAGTTGCTATCATTGTTATTGCTGTTACTACTCTGACCATTGCTGATATGACGACTTCTATCAATAACACCAAAAATTAATCCTTTTTTATTATTACTCATTTCCAGGCCCTGTATCACTCAAGATCCCGTCAAGAAACAAAATCCAACTCAGAAGGTTCAAGAAACTTTAATGTAAGAAGTACTTACAAAGTTGTGGTCAGGATTAAGGAAACCAACAGAGAATGTTGGACCCAGAGATCAGCACCAGTGGGGGCTTTTACCACTCCATAGGCAGAAGGAGGTAAGGGAAGGAAAGAGTGTTACTGGAGAACCACGTTAGGCGACACATGGAGAATAACCAGCAGAGCCATGTGCCAAATACTTGACTTGACCAAGTTGCTCTGACTTCAAAGTCCATACCCTCACCTTCCACAATAGTAACTTGTTCATCAGATATTTTCTGAGCTGCTTCTGTGCTGGGCACTGCCAGAGGTATTGACCATAAAATAAAGAACAAATCGACATGATCCTTTCCCTGTGTTCTGCTATTTTCTCTAAATTAATGTGAATGCTATCTCTTTTACTCTGCTCAGAACTACTTCTTCAAAATTAGGGGAGTTTTGAATGTTGTTAGCATATATTTTCATTCATTTCCCACAACACCAAAAAAAGAGAAGCAGAGATTTAAGTAGTGTGGTTGAAGAGATTTCTCCTGGTATTTCTCTCAAAATTTGTTGGAAGTTCTGCCTCCACAGCCAGCAAACCCAGTTGAGGGCCCAACTGGTAACACAAACGGGGTTGCTGGAAATTGGTTTGTTCTGCAGCTTCGGTGAGTTAGCTGTTGGATGAACAGTCAACCAGACTGACATACTATGCTTCTGTTTTTGGATCTCTGACTGTTCACCTCTTGTTCAAAGTTTGTTTCACAGTAGCCCTGCTTCCAGATCTTACCTCTCCCAAGATAGAGGCTTCTTAGCTTAGAG
This sequence comes from Lepilemur ruficaudatus, assembly GCA_963574885.1. Classification (NCBI taxonomy): domain Eukaryota; kingdom Metazoa; phylum Chordata; class Mammalia; order Primates; family Lepilemuridae; genus Lepilemur; species Lepilemur ruficaudatus. The sequence continues at coordinate 30,393 of CAUYRT010092347.1, read as the reverse complement.
CTGTCTCTTCCAGTCTGGCTGAGCTGCAGTTGGAGAACTGGCTCAAGACAAAATGTTTCCATTCATTGTCACAATTCACTCGTACCTATAGTTCACGACTCTCTAGCTGGTGGATATTATTGATGACCTTCATATTTGTTTTTTCTGCAATGTCTTTATTTCCTTCACTTTCTAATGATAATTGCACTGTGTTGAACTGGTGTGCTATATAAATTAGATTGGACTCGTGTCTTGATGATAATCACGGGATTTGTAGTATTAGATTAAGACCTGTTTGAAGTTCAGCATAGACGGTTTAGGTCCTTCTAATTCTTGGTTGTTTTGCTTAGCTTTACTGCTGTCAGTGAGGGGAAATCTTGTAAATGTGACTTTATGTCTATAAATTTTACACAAGTGTTTGAAAGAAGAAATGGTTGGTTATAGCAAATGAAGAAGAATGAGACCATTTCCCCAACTAGGAATAATAATAGCTAAATAAAGAGGAAAATAAGGAACTTAATTACAATAGGCTTTTGTTTGTTTGTTAGGTGAATAGGTTCAGATGTTTTTGTTCTTGAGTTGAAAGTGAAGACAAGATGTTAAAATAGAAATTTCCTGGATATAGCTGCAAATATGGGCTTGCACTCAAATTCCAGGACTGGCTTCAGTGAGAAGTGGGTTAAACAGAGCAAACCCAGGAAGCAGTAGAAAATCCTGGGAGACAGTTACAGGGGGAGAAGAGGAGAAGGATTCAGCAGAAGAGACAGAAAGGAAATTGATGGAGTGTTGCACAATAGTTTTATTGAGTTTTAATATCAAGAAATCCTTTATTTGAATTATAGGTCTTTCCTGCTATCACTAATGTTTCCTCATTCTCCATTTTGTATGTGCTTTATTTTTTCCAATCCATTTAGGCACACTCCGTTATTAAGATAACATGTACATAAGGTGAAATTTCCAACTAGATATCCCTATCAGAACAAACCTCAAGTATTGTGCAATATAAAACCTCCATCATGGAACAAATGCTAACAAGTCATTTTCACAAGAAGTGTTCTTTTATTATGGACAAATTTATGCACAGTGATTAGCCCAGGAATTTGACTCCTAAATTTAAAAGCATTTTCATGCTGTTTCTTGTGTGACGACCTGGTATCTTTCATGCTGTTAGTTCTTCGTTGGTAGCAATACTTACAGCCAAGGTCTGCTGGCCATAAATGTACTATCAGACTTTTATTCTTTTATCCGATATATCTCATAAGATAGTTATGCCAGATATTGAGAGCAATTCAAAGATAATATGAGTATTTCTGTCTTTTAGAAGATTATTGTTCAGTGATTAGTGATGGTCATTAGATTGAATTTTTTAAATTGTTTTATTTTCATTAACGTCTTTCATTACCTCTAGAATGTGTGTAACAATACAGAAGCAACCATCATTTTTAGATGAAAAAAAATCTAACTAATTTATTCAAAGGGGGGAAAATGAATTGAGGCATAAGAGAAACTGAATTCTTGCCTTTAAAATTGAATGCTTCCCTCAGAATCTGTATCCAGCTCTAATGAAGTCATCTTTGATGAATATTAGCTTTGTGTACAATATGCTTTGCATTATAATTTTCAAAAATTATAATTAATGATTGATTATTAAGTGAGTCGATAACACAGAACTTCCTCTTATTTAGCACAGTGTTAGATAAGAAGAAAAAATTTTAAAGTAATTATAACATAAATTGAGAACCAGTAGTAAAATACAAAATAAATTTTAAATACACCACACAAAGCATAGCCATGGACATTCTCTTATTTAATTATATACTATTCTCTTTTGAACTGGGACAAATACAATAGAGCAGACAGTCAGGACTAATATAGATCAGGCAGATTAAAATGTCACAGAGAACAGACAAGGGTGAATTCAGCTATGTGGACTGGAGTAGTTGAGAAACTTTCCTTGAATTGCAATGTGTTGTTCTCTATTTACTTTGTCTTTTAAAATTCTACTTTCTGAGAGAAGTTCGTTAGATGCTTCAATACTCATTCTTTGACTCAGTTGTATTAGAGATTTGAAAGCATAATTAAGAGGGGAGAAGCCATTATTAAAGGCAGGTGTATAGGAGAACACATAAAATCCCTATAAAAATCACCATTAAAAGGACTACATTGAAGAAGTGAATACATGACATTTCTTTTAGAGCTATTTCCTCATTTTCACTAAACCCACTGCCTGGATTTTTTCCAGCACTGAGCCTGTTAAGGTCCAGGGCTAATTTATCATGAATGTTGTGTTCTGGTCATAATTCTTGCCAGAAACTTGGAGAAATGCTGTTTAGATCAACACAGAAAACAATTATGTGATCTGTGCACGTATTTAACTAGATAGTGATCAGGAATGACACTTTGTTACAAAATGGAAAATTTGAATAGGATAAGTGAACATTTTCTTGGTTCCTTTAATCCTCTTTGGACCGAAAAACAGGACCAAATACACATGCATACACAGCTGAAATGATTTTAAATGCCTCAAATTTTTAGTTGTTTTTTTTTTCTTTTCTAAGATAGTTTGAACAAACCACAGCAAATGAATAGTGGTAGCGGTGGCTACTAAGACATCAAAGTGCCCCTTTCCTCAAAGGTCTCTCCCAAGTCCTACTTTATCCTTCTCCCGTGTTTGACTTTCCGTGTTGCAGTCTCAGGTCTCATGTGTGCAGGTCACAGGTATAAGTCCAAGGAGATCACCATGAGGATATAAGAAAAAGATAAAGGGAAGCTTGTCGTTGCCCAGCTCTTGTATGTGAAAACACTTTATACTTCTTTACTGAAAAGGGCATTTGGGTCATTCTATGCCCTCTTATTTGAACTTGATCCTGCCAAGTGATTCAGATGACATAGAATATATCTGAGTAGATGCATGTCCTTTTCTCCCCCAAGAAATGCATATATGCAATATTAGTACAATTAAAACTTGAAATTAGTATATAAACTGGGCATTGTAGTGCCCTATTATGCTCTAGTTGGAAAAAACAAAACCAACATAGAATAGCCAGAGAATAACAATAAGACTGTATGGTAATTCACTGGCTAAATTGTTAATTAAAAGCAATAAATAACCAATAGAATCATATTCACTTTCTCTCTTTTATAAATATATACTTTTAAAAAACATTTCCATTGAATAATTATTTTATTGTCAGATGTACAACTATCTTCCAAAATGAAAACCATCCAAGTTTCAACATACAGGATTCAGCTGCAGCAGCTGTACCACTAAAAAAAATAGCAAATTCAAACCCAAGATGAACATACTTGGCTAAATAGCAATTTTTCTTCATTGTTGGCTTCTTGTTGTTGTTATTTTAGCTGATTTGATTTGGACAACTGACATTCAGCATCTTAACATTTCTAAATCCCTTTCAGACTCTCTGAGTGAAAATGGAAAAAATAAGAGGTGATTTCAAAAAACCTAAATAATAAGAGTCAAGAAATTCTGCAGGGGGAATAAAACCATTTGTAAACCAAGAAAAAGAAGACAAAAAGCAAAAAGGTATAGAAAAACTAGCAAGACAAACTTAAAATAAAAGAAAAAATAATAAAAGATATGTTCTTACCAAGAAAAATACAACCAATGACACAAGGAAGTCAAAGTAACAGGGAGACATTCTAGAAAAGGTTATTCTCTGTGATCAAGAGAGAGTTGGACAGACGACAGAAGATACAAGATCCAGTCTCACTTGTTGTGCACAGTAGTTTACAACTTTCTATAGGGTATTGAATTTTCTGGGTAACACTTCTACCTCTGTAAGATCACTTTGCCTCAGAAATGTAAGCTCACTTCAAGTTCTCAAATTCTTTCAGAGAAGACCTTTTTTCATCTTTTTGTTTCTTCGTTGCTACAGTTTACTACTAAAAAATTAACAACCATTAGCTGAAAATGTACAAATGTACAAATGCACAGCAAAGTACAAATTGAATGCCGTCTGTTTTACAAGGTTAAAGTGGTGAAGTAGAATGAGTAATTTAGACCTTGCTCTAAATTACTGAGCAAGTTGCTCTGAGTCTATTTTCCCACAACTTTTTATAATTCTCTTAAGTATACATTAAAAATGCCTGATTATGGATGATATCCTGGAAATACTAAATATTTTTAATGCTCTTTGAATGAAATGAAAGCAAAAAAAGAGACAGATTAATTTGTGATAATGGAAGATTAAATGCAGACTGAAGATTGTACTTATATAAAGACAAAGGAAGTTATTCAGAGAGTGTCTACGTTTTATAGGTATAGTATATAGGTATACTTTAAGTATTTCATTTAGTGCTTCTATTTTGATTATAAATCATGAACAAAATGAGATAATCCATTTAAAGTGCTTAATAGAGGGCCTGATGCTGGAAAGTGTTCAATAAATATTAGCTTATTATTAACTTTAATTTGTATTTCACAGCTTTACTTTCCATTGTAAAAGATGATTTATCAAAGGCACATTAATACATTAGCAGTAACAGTAGAAACTACTACAGTAGTAAGAAAATAGGATAGGGAAGAGGAGAAAGACATTGAAATATAAATTATTCTTAAAAGGATTTTTGCTATAATATCTTCTAGTACCCTCTCTGCCAATAATTGGTGTATACCCCTTCATACCCACCAACCCCCCCTTTAGCAACCCATGTCCACAGCAAAAAGGAATAATTCTTAAAATTTATGAATTAGAGATAGATTTAACACAAAAGGAAGTATCTTTTGGGACTGCATTCTTTATCAGTATATATAAAAATAAAGTTGCTTTATATTTTTGTTTGGAAAGGATTTTCCCTTCACATTAAGTTCAGAAGAAAATGGCAATGCTTTGTGAACAGAAAACAGGTATCTGACAAGTCTAGCTTAAAAAATAGTAACAGAACTGAATATGTGAAGCCCCTTCATTATATATGAAGCTTCCATCACAGAGAGGAGTTGGTGGATGGACAAACAAAAATTGCAAGGAAAATCATCTTATGGCTGAAAAAAGAGAATCATGATAGCTTAGGAGGGTTTGAAAAAAATTAGCTGTCTTGATCTTTGTTTACAAATGTTGAACACAAAAAATGAAGGTATGGCAACCCCTAAGTGAGGTAAATGTGATTCAAAGTTATTCCTTAGACTACAGAAAGTTAGAGTAACTTCTGCCTTTAAAATGGGTTGGGTAAGAATTTAACAGCTAATGCACTTCAGAGGTGAGAGGACTGAGAAAACACTCAACATTGTCTCACTGATGAATCTGGTGTAGAGAAGGGAAGCCTATTAAACTCAGAAGTGCTTAAAATATTAAGATAACAAACCACCAAAAAACTATAAACACATCAAGTTCTAATGCTTTGCAATAGTAAAAACCAATGTATGAAAGAAAAGTAGAGATCAATATTAAAGTAGAATGGGGAAGTCCAAAGATTGATTAATCAGTGATTGATACAGTTGACTGTGGGTATGAGAAAAGATTTACATAGTACTCTTCTTGATATTTCTTTATTCCTATAAAATTTATTCATTTGGTTCACAATTAAAAGAACCTTGTACATACCAGGTACTGTTTTGAGTAATAGGAGAATGTTGGACAACTTGGAGTTTCCTATCCAAAATGAGCTCAAAATTTTGTGAATTAAAAATAAATGTAGAAATAAATTATTATAGCACTGAGTGATGAATGTTTTACTTATCCAAGGTAAGTAAAAGTAGAGTGAAGGAAGCAGGCACATTGCATGGGAAAGATGGAGAAGGCATCTCAAGCAGGAAAAATCTGACATGGACCTTGAAAGATGAAAAGGAGTTTTCTAGGGAAAGAAGTGGAAGAAGGAAGGACATTCTACATAGAGTAAATAGCATGAACAAAATGCAAAAGAGTAAAAAGGCAGGGACAAGCAGGAGACAGGGGAAGAGCTTGAGATGAAGGACCTGTTAGGAGCATTGTGAGGGGACCTGAGCCAGGAAATGAGGCTGCTTGCTGGGCCAGATTGTGGAAGACTTTGTAGATCCTGCTGCAGAGTTTGAAGTTTATCCTCTGGGCAGTAGGGGTGGGTTATAGTGAAGGATGTGTATTTTTGAGGGATGGCACTGGTGGTAATATGGATGGTGGACTGTAAAAGAAAGTGATTAAATATGAGGACAGTTGAAAGGGCCTTTCAATTCTGCAGGTGAGAAATAATAAGGGCTTCAATAGAGGCAGTGTTAGGGTAGTAGAGTGAAGAGTGGGGCTTTGTTGAGGACTTGAATGATAGGACTCCATGCGGATGGCAAAAGGGAGAGAACATCAAGTATGACTTTAGTTTCTTTCTAGAGAAATGATGTTGTATTATGAAAGAAGTAAGGAGGAGAAGCAAGTGATGGGTTTCTGTTAAAATAGGTAAGGATTGTGGCACCAATGGGAAATACTGGTGATTTTTTATAAAGTCAAAAAGATTCAGACTGGAGATACAAATGAAGTTTCAATGTCTTATAGGTGTTACTTAAGAGTCATGACAGATAAAAATGATAGAGACAAACAAAACTTAGAGAACCTTAGGATAGTTCTAATTTCAAAATGCTGGCATAGAAGCAGGTGGTTTCTCTCCCTTCCATCAAAAACTAAAAACAAATGAAATTTTTACCAGCAACAATCCAGAACTCAAGTATGAGGATGAGAGAGTTCCCAGGGCCACAGAGAAATAGAAAAACTCCAAGAAGCTGGTAGAAGAACTAGACTTCCATATCCATTATGCCCCTTCTTCCTATTCTGCCAGGCAGCAGCTGTGGGGAAAATCTCCTCTCAACTCACAGTTTCTACACTGGGAAAAGTAAAATTGAGGTGGTCAACCAACTTTCCCACCTTCTCGGGTTCCCTGGCAGGAGACCTGTCCTTACCTGCCATAGGCAGCATGATGATTGCCTGAAAGGAAAAGTTTCCCTGGGGACAGGCAGCAATAAATGGGGGAGGCAGAAATACTGTCCCAGCCCAGAAACTCTGATCTGTAACTTGGCCAAAGGAGATGCCAAATAAGAGTGGCTGTAGGAGGTACGTTTCCCACGTCCCCTGGGCAGGAACCCCTAGCCAGCCTTCCCACACTGCCAGAATAATGCCTTTGAGACCTCTCCCATTCAGGAAAGACAGTATTTTGACCATTTACCAGAGCCCCAGGTACCACCTAGAACAACCTAGCAGTGAAGATTCACTAAGCAAATATTTTCAATAAGTACCAAAATGAGCTGGACAGAGAAAACCGCAGTAAATAACTAATGTTTCAATGCAAAGACATAGACATATAGCCATAAGAAAGATCAGCAAATAGGGAACCATGATATCTTCAAAAGGACAAAGCAAAAATCTCATGACTAACCCTAATGAAATGGAGATTTGTGAGCTCTCTGATCAAGAATTCAAAATAGCAGTTTTAAGGAAACTTGGTGATCTCTAAGATAACACAAAAAAGAAATTTAGAAATTTATCAGAAAAATTTAACAAAGAGATTGCAATAATAAAAAAACATATATCTTAGAACAGAGAAATATATTTACTGAACTGAAAAACTCTGTAGAGGTTCTCAACAGCAGAATAAAACAAGCAAAGGAAAGAATCAGTGATATTGAAGACCAGCTGTTTGAAAATACAGTCAGTAGATGAAAAAGAGAAAACAGTGAAAAGGAATAAAGACTGCCTACAAGATGTAGAAAATTACCTCAAAAGACCAAATCTAAGAATTATTGCTGTTCAAGAGGGAGCTGAGCAAGAGCAAGGGGTAGAAAGCTTATTCAAATAAATAATAAGAAGCCAAGAATGGTGGCTCATGCCTGTAATCCTAGCATTTTGTTAGGCTGGGGTGCGAGGATCACTTTAACTCAGGAGTTTGAGACCAGCCTGAGCAACATACAAAGACCCCTGTCTCTACAAAAAATAGAAAAATTAGCCAGGCATGATAGCATATGCCGTAGTCCCAGTTACTTGGGATTCTGAAACAGGAGGATCCTTTGAGCACACAAGTTCAAGGTTGCAGTGAATTATGATATCACCACTGCACTCTAGACCCAGCAACAGAGTGAGACCCTGTCTCCAAAAATTTTAAAAAATTAAAAAATAATAACAACAGAAAACTTTCCAAAACTTGAGAAAGATATAAATATTCAGGTAGAGGAAAGTTGTAGAACAACAAACAGCTTCAATCCAAATAAGATTACACCAAGGCATTTCATAATCAAACTCTCAAAGGTCAGGAATAAAGAGAATATCCTAAGAGCAGCAAGAGATAAGAAGCAAATAACATATTAAGGAGCACCAATTTATCTGGTAACAGGCTTCTCAATGGAAACCCTATGGGCCAGGAGGAAGTGGAATGACATTTTCAAAATGCTCAAAGAAAAAAAAATACAACCCAAGATATTATATCCAGCAAAATTATGATTAAAATTTGAAGAAGAGACACAGTCTTTCACAAACAAAAGCTGAGAGAATTCATCACCAGCGGACTTGTCTTCCAAGAAATGCTAAAGGGACTTCTTCAATTTGAAAGAAAAATCACTAACGTGCAATAGAATACTTCTCAAGGTATAAAATTCATTGGTATAATTAAGTGCATGTTCAAATCCAGAATACTCTATTACTGTATTTGTGGTGTGCAATCCACTCATAACTGTAGTGTAAAGCTGAATAGACAAATATATCAAAAACAATAATAGCTACAGCAACCTGTTAAGTGATAGGTAATTTAAAAATATGTAAATTGAGACAACTAAGAGTCAAAATATGAGGGTTAGGGGGATGGAGTGTAAAATTTTTTGTGTTTTTTTTGCCTTTGTTTCTATTCTTTTATTTGTGCTCTAAGATAAATCGTCATCTCTTTTAAATAAGTTGTTATATCTATAAAATATTTTTTGTAAACCTCATAGTAGCCACAGTGCCAAACTCTGTAATGAATTCACTAAAAATAAAAAGCAACAAATTAAAATTTAAGAAAGATATAAATATCCAGGTACAGGAAGGTTTTAGTTAAGGGATATTTACTTAACTACAAAGGAAGACAGTAAGAAAGGAAGAAAGAAAAGAAGAGTCTCATACCTGCCTATAATAACACTGAATGTAAATGGTCTCAATTCTCCAAGTAAGAGGTACAGAGTGACTGAATGGTTAAAAAAAACAAGACCTAACTAGATGCTACCTTCAAAAAGCCCACTTCACCTATAAACACATACACAGATTGAAAGTGAAGGGATAGAAAAATATATTCTATGCAGTTAGAAACCAAAAAAGAGCTATACTTATATAAATAAAATAGACTACAAATCAAAGACTATAAAAAAAGACAAGGAAGGCCACTATGTAATGATAAAGAGATCAACTCAGCAAGTGGATATAGCAATTATTGATACCTATGTACCCAATCCTGGAGCTTCCAAATATACAAAGTAAACATTAACAGACCTAAAGGGAGAGATATACTGCAATACAATAACAGTGGGGGACTTTAACACCCCACTCTCAGTAATGGACAGATCATCCAGACAGAAAATTAACAAATAAACAGCAGAGTTAAACTTCACACTAGATCTAATAGCACTAAATGATATTTATAGAACATTTGACTCAACTGCTGCAGAATATACACTCTTTTTTCAGGACATGGAACATTTTTCTGGACTAGACTATATGCCACAAAGCAAATCTATATAAATTTTAAAAATAGAAATCATATTAAGTAAAACATCTTCTCCAACCACAATGGGATAAAACTATAAATCAATAATAAGAGGAATCTTGGAAAATACACAGACACAGGGAAATTGAACAACACATTCCTTAACACCACCAATGGTCATTGAAGAAATTAAGAAGGAAATTAAAAACTTCATTGAAACAAATGAAAATGGAAATACAACATACCAAAATCTATGGGAAACATTAAAAGCAGTACTAAGAGGTAAATTTATAGCATAATTATATCAAAAAAGTAAGAAGACTACAAACTGACAACCTACTTATACGCCTCAAAGAAATAGAAAAGCAAGAATAAAAAAAACTCCAAATTAGTAGAAGGAAATTAATAATAATGATCAGAGCAGAAAAAAATGAAATTGAAAAAAAGATGCACAGGAGATTAATGAAATGAAAAGTTGTTTTTTTGAAAAGATAAACAAAATTGACAAGCCTTTATCTAGACTAAGAAAAAAAGAAAGAAGATTCCTTCCCATCCTTCACAACATGCATATGCACACATGTATATACAAAAACAAGAAATAATGAAGAATGTATTACTTTGGACCCATTTAAGAACATCAAGGTAACTATCTAGCTAGTAAAACTTAAATGAGGTCTCTCTTGCTTCTCTTTCCAAAGGAAAAATGTTGTACCACATTCACTCACAAACCACATGTGTTTTTCTCCGTCAGTAAATACATGTCTTATGCCAAAATGAACTGGGCAAGAAAGTGTAAATAAATGATTCAGTACAACTCATTACCAGTACCAGAAAAAACTCCTACAGACTGTGAGTCAGGAGCACCAAGTTTTTGCGTGATGGTTTGTGTGTGCTGTAATGAGAAATGGAGAGCTGTGACACGGATGGGTGCCATCAGACCCTATGAACTCAGGCTCACCATAACATAGGAGGATGCCCCACTTTGGGGTCTGTCTCCTTCCTGGAACTAAATGCTCCTCAAGGACAAGAACAGTATTATATTTATCTTTAACCTTGGTGCCTAGCACAATGTAAATACTAAATAAATCTACTCTACTGAATCAACATAGAACCGATAGGAAATGTCAAGAACCCTCATAAATAGGGCAAGAATAGCATAGCATAACCATAATATCCCTGGAAAATGATTAAACCAATCCAAACAAGTGGGGCCCTGGGGTTGTCCATGGGAATTTCAGAGAAGAAATAAGATGAAATAGTGCAAAAAATGTACTCTCCTTCAGCAGACAATAGGGAGCAAAGAGTAAATGTCAGTTAAAAGGGTGGGAGCTCAGTTGGCAAGTGGACCCATGCTTCAGCCATGGTAGATGAGGAAAAGCCATTCACTCCACTGACCAAGGACACATTTCTAGGCAATGCTTTACACTAAACTCAGGGTTTATCTTTGTGACATTTTCAGTTATTTGTTGAATACAGCTATTCTGTCATTGTTAGGTTGTGGGGAGTTGTCAGCAAATAACTATTTCTGGCACATTTCTTGAAATGTCTGAGCTCAAGCCAGGGCAGTATAAATCTACCAATAATGTTAATAATGACTATTACCAATATTTACATAGTGCTAGACACTGTTCTTGGTTATGCATATGTGTTAGCTCATTTAGTCCCCACTAATAACACTATGGGGTATTATTATTATCCTAATTTTGTAGATGGAGAAACTAAGTCACAGAGTGACACGAAACAATGAAAGAGACATACAAGAATGAAAGAAACATGAAGATAAAAGTAATTCCCACCCCCCACCCTAAACTCTTATAGGGGAATATCTGGCTGTTCATCACTACCAAGTCACAGGGAGAATGCATTCATTAACAGTCAGAGGTCGTCCAAATATGAGGGACCAAAGGTAGAAGGTGTGGAACAAAGAAAATGAGCATTCTAGTCAGCACAGGTAACCCTCCAAGTATATAGTGAGAAAAATTAGGAACAAGGCTGGGATCCTGAGATATCATAAAGGAGCATAGGACAACACAATGGAGATCTAGAAAGGTCATGATTCTCTGTACAGAAGTCAGGCTTATAACTATTAATATGATCCAAGTGCTATAGCCTTTGGGAGTTAAACCTAATTTAAGGAGGAAGGAAAATTGCCAATATTTTGTCAAATTGAGAGGTCATCAATTCTGGGATTTGACATCCCAGCCTAGACAGTACTGAATGAATCTAAAACTCGCAGAGACAGGAGTAGACTAAGCAGGGACTGAATGACACGAGATAAATTTAAACTCCTTCAATTAATGTATTTAATCCCATTTGGAGTGTTAGTACTCATAGTTACTAGGACTCAGACATTTATATAGCAAAATTTCTAGGATATCATTTAAATTTAAGTCAACTTTTCAGGCAGTATGTGAGAGCATCGAGCTCAATTTAAACATCTTTCCTCTACAATGAACACCAGCTTCTGTCAATGAGTTTTCTTCATATCTAGAAAAGAGAAAAAATAATTATGCACTACAGTTTTACTTATCAGATAAGTAACACATCTAAGGTGAAGTATGTGACAGGGTAATGGGGAATTCTTCATCCAAGTAATTAAAAAACAAATTTAATGTTCTAGGAAGGTGAGGCTACAAGGGAGGGGAAGTTGAAGGGAAAGATTTAACCTTCTAAGTTATGTGGAATCTGCAAATTTCGTGAAAGTCTAACTAATGCTTTATGTGTATGTGCCTTTCCAAGGAAAGTGTGTGTTTACCTTTTGTTTAATTGCCAAAGCAGCCTGGTACCAGAAAAGACTAAGAATCACAATTATAAAGATAGTAAATTATAATTGAGAAAATGTCCATAATTTGTTCTGTCTACTAAGCATTCTGCACCAAATTAGAGGGATACTGAAAGAGTTTTCGCAAGAGAGAGGTTAAATTGATCATTACAATTCATAATTTTGCCTTAGAAAATACACAGTTGTATTTTAGTGGGAATGCATCATAATAACTGGATGAGAGCCTGGCTCTGACATTATATCCTTGGGTTCAAATCCCAGACCCGCCTCTTTCCAGCTGCATAAAGAGGAGAAGTTACCTAATATCTCTCTTATTCAGTTTTCTTTTCAGTGAAATAAATATAACAATGGTATCTATCTCCTCCTGCTGCAAGGATTAAATTACAAAAAGTTTGCAAAGTATCTGCCACTCCATAAACACTTAAGAAATGTAAGTTATTGTGGTTATTATTGTATAGTTGTGATGAAATGTTACATTTAAAAAATAATATTTCTCAATTTGCAATTTATTTTCAGAGATTCATGATGTCTCAGTGGTCAGTCATAAAGAAGTCTGATCTCCATCTGCATTTACTCTATTGTCTTTTTTATTATTTTGTTAGGTACCAAAAATCTATCATTCATAAACTACTTTTGTTTTCTAATGGTGACATGTTGCTAGATTTTTGCCAAGTTTCCTCAAATGTGAGTTGTAATTCAATTTTAAGTAAAACTTGAAACCCTTGGCACATACACTCCCTTATACTTGGCAACATAGAATTTCCTATTCTTAAGACAAAAAGCTCAAAGAGTTCCTTTGAGGTTTTACAAAACAACATGTGTGTGAATAAGGAATTAGGTAATTCAAAAATATATAATTAAATTTCCCTTAAAATAAGCACTCTTTCAGCTTCTTTGTTTTAAATTAGAGGGAAAACATTTCCTAAACATTGAGTTAGTTCTCTGATATTTTAAAAGTAGGATGCTTCAAGAAAAAAATATTAAAACATGTACTAAAATGTGGTTGTTTTGAAGGTGGATTAAGATTTGTCTTCAGGATTTATCTACAGAGAAAGGGAACAATGTATTCATAAAACAGGTTCATTCATTCCTTGAGAGCATGCAAGCAGCTACCCTTAAAATGATCATTCAGACAGAGACACAGAAAAGAAGGCCATGAGAAGATGGAGGCAAAGAGATTGGAGTTATAAATTTTTAAAAAAATATTGTACAAATTTGTGTGAAACTTAACTTGTTTTTATATATTATTAACTAAGTAAACCTCTGAAATGCTTACATTCATTTGTGTTTTGTGAAAATGCCTTCATGTTGGGAGATTAAGTGGGGGACAGGTAACTCAGAAAACAAACATTGTAGCATTGAGGTCTTCTTACATTTTTTTTCAAGCCACTGATGACAAGTGCAAAATTACAATTGTCTTGTTAAAGAAACATATTAAACTGAAAGGGCAGTGAATTCTCAAAAGGCCAACTTTAGCTCTACTCTGCATAAATAAAATAGCTTTACCTTTTGATCATTTTTGTCATGAAAGGTTCTAGATTTTCCCAAATAAACTTCAGAGATCTCCAGGACTAGAGGGATTCACTGCACACAAACTTTAGTCTACCTCCCAGTTCCCACACTGAATGACTTTCTTAGCCACTTAGACTTAAGAGATACTTTCCTGAAAACACAACTCTTGTCGCTTTGTTTAATAACACATTCTAGGCAATAAAATACACTCAGGTACATTATATTTCCTTTTTTCTTGCCATCTATAAAATGTGTTCATCATTAAACTATCTTAAAAAGTCCTTAAGTGAATCTCTTTAGTATTTTTTCCAGGCCTTTCAACACAACTGTGAAATCATTTATTGTTTTAAGTGGGTTTATCTCACTTGCATAGACATATTTCCAGCACATAAAGGAGCTGTTATTAAAAATACTGTTTCTAACCATGGGAATTATTAGTGATTCCATCAGCTCATTCCTCAGTGGCGATCTGCCTCTCCATTTGCAGAGCTAGACAAGACTTAACACCTTTAAGGTGTAAATGGTTGCCAATCTCCTTTTTAGCCCACTTTAGACTTAACTTGAACTAGCATTTATCAAATTCCCATTATATATGTGGTACCCTGCTTTCTGCTTTTGAGCACATATATATAGTGCTTAAAATATATAGTCTTGAATGAGATTACATAATAAGACTATTTACTACAACTTTGTGAATGACATTAAAACACAACAAAGGAAAGGATAGGCTTATGTGAAAATTTGCATGAGTCCAAACACTCTTCTGACTTTGGGTTTGAAAATATCCTACATTCTATGTGCTAACCAATACAAGTGATACAAAAATACATTCTCAAATATTTACTATAATGAATATTAATTAACGTTCACCAGAAAGGAATTTTCAGAGCAGTTGCAAAAATCCCCAATAAAGTAGTCAGGTAGGGATTTAATGAGTATGCCTGAAAACCAAGATACAAAATATCAAAATATGCTTGGATGTGACCAAATCACAGACAACTGAATGAGTTATGTCCATAATGAAGGAGGCCATTTAGAAAAATCCCACTTGATTCTTCAGACTTTTTAGACTGAAGAAATAAAGATTGAGAGGGGATGTGATAACGGTATATAGGCTCTGACACCAAGCTCATGTGTTAGAAATCAACTTCTCACACATAATAAAAAATTACAAATCACAAAAAAACACTAAATATAAATGTCTCCATGCTACTAAACCATGTAGATGAAAAGTAAAAATTTCAAACAGTTTTTCAGGTAGTTTAAGAGCATAAAACATCCATATTTTTTCCTAATGTCCTGGTGCCTAAATCAACAAAAATTTTGACCATCTCCTCCTTCTCTTCTGTCTCAATACATATTCTCTTGACAATCACTGACTTATGTTATCACCTCTGTAGCACTCCCAGACCTATGGCCCCATCCCAACATCTTCCCAGCACTGATAGCCCAAAACGTGCTCCACGTTTCCACTTGGATAGCCTATGTACACTTCAAGCTAAATATGCACCAAATCAAATATATTCTCATCCCTCGAACACATGCTCTTTCACACGTACATACTAATTTTGTTTACAGTACCATGAAAATCATCAATACTCACATTCAAATGGGATGGCAAATGGCATTGATTCTACAATTGGTAGATCTAAAATACATACCCCCTCCTCCAACTTCATTCTCATGATCATAATCCAAGCCATTATTACTGTCCCTTGCCTTTACTACTGCAATAACTTCTTTCTTTCTACCTCATTTTTTCCTGTCTACTATTAATCCCTCATTTACATTTATAGCTCCATCTACCTTTACAGCCTTACATCTCAGACTATTGCTTAATGGATACCATCTTTATGAAGCAATCTCTTCTCCCATTCTGGCTCAAGCATCCCACTCCTCTTCTCTTCCCAATCTTACCAAATATGCTCCTATTAATACCATATTCCCATCAGATGATTTGAATGTGAACCATAATGCTATAATGGTTCTCTCTCCCCAGTATCCTCACTTAAGTTTTAGTTGTTTTCTGCATTTTACAAGCCAAAGCATGTCTGTTACATAGCCTAAACTCCGAAAGTGAATGAAAACATTCACTTTAAAGCTTAGTTGAATGCCAACTACATATAGGTAATCTGTTTAGGCATAAGAGTTTATTTACTCCTCTTTTGCGGCACTCTCTAATTCCTTCTAACTTCTATAATAGTAATTCATACATAACTTTCTTCCCTTCCAAACCCTAAGCTACTTGGTGGTAAGGCCATGCCTATTATATTAATATTATAAGCACTCAATAAACATTTATTGAATATATGAATGATTGGATGGATGAGGAGAAACATTTTGCAAAGGATTCTCTAATGCTTAGTATTTTTCACCCAGATGTTTGACATCAGAGGGACACTTCCAAAAAGGAAATAAATTAATTGGTAATAAACAATGTTTTCTCTTAGCTTCCATTCAAATCATTGTGAACCAGTCACATAACCATAATGTTCTAACTGCATGTTTGTGCATTCTCAACTTTCGCAGCCAAACACCTGCAGTTAACCAACCACACATACCAAAGTATTTTTAACATGACTCAAATTAATCTGGGGAATTGACAACTTCTCAACATCCGGCTAAATACCAAGCTAAATGTCACTTTTTTCACAGAGACTCCTTTTGTGTGTGTGTGTGTGTTTATTTTTTATTTTATGTTTTTAAGGTGCTGGGAGGCTTTATTTTATTTTATTTTTTTATTTAAGAATATTATGGGAGTACAAGTTTCTTGGTTACATGGATTGCTTTTGTTTTTGTTTTTTTTTTCTTGTTATTTTTTTTTTCTTCCAAAAATTTTATTGGGGGAAAACTACAAAACATTTACAGTACAATGTTTACAGTCACAATTTGTAGTGAGCTGATTTCCCAAATTATATTACTAGTCAAGTCAACATGGATTGCTTTTGTACTGCTGAGTCAAAATTATAAGTGTGCCCGTCACCCAGACAGTGTACTTTAATGACATGGGAAAGCCTGCCATTAGATGCACTGGTCTGAGGAAGCTCTATCATATCTCTTCTACTGGATTAACCATGTGGATATCTCTATTGTGGATATCTCTATTATGGATATACTGAAAGGATCTGAAAGTTCTGGAAGGTTTTATTTTCAAATGCTATACATTACAATTTTTGACTTCTTATTGTGTCAGACAGCTCTAGACTGAAAGAAAATATGAATGATCCTAATTATAGGAATTGTGCAAGCAATTATAGTTGCTTGCACAGACCCTCCCTCCATTTCAACCATTGTATTTCAAGTAAAAAATGCTACTGAAATTCTTTTCCCCTTTAGAGCAGCAGTAATATCAGCTACATCACCACCTATCACTTTTAAACTAGCCTCCATGGCTTTCAAAATCCAGGTCAAATTCTTCTGTGCTCAAGGCATCAAAAATATTTGCTCTAATAACTTTATGTTTTAGGACATTCTAAGGTAGCTATATACTTCAAGGTTACCTCTGTACAGTCAAAAATACATGGCCAAACTTTTGTTCTGTATAACTAACACTGTTTTATAAGATTTGCAGTTATTTTATTTATTTATTTATTTATTTGGTGAGCAGACAGAATAGTATTTCATTTCAGGCTTTGAGCCCCTTAGGAAACAACAGTAAGAAATTTATTATTTATATCATACCTAATAAACTAATGAATACATTTTAAATGTGTGAGATTCCTAATGACCATATAACAAAAAGAAAAAAAGTAATTTATTTTGATCTGGAAAAATGTATGCATACTTCCCTATTGAGCAAAGCTCAAAACCACAAAACATATGGTTTTTAAGAGATTTGTATGTAAGCACAGTCAATATCAAAAGTACTGAATATGTACTATGCATATAACATTTCATTTTTAAGCAGCAACATAGAGTTGGCTTTTGTTTCCCCAGAGGGTAGCTGCATACTTTGGGGGTTTGTGTAAAAACAATAATCATTGTGTATTCTCAACAATTTCTTTTAGTCACCTTGGGCTGCCTGTAAAACCTAAAGGTGGATGCATTATATGAAAACATTCGGTATTACCTGATCCAGGTATTATTTCCTTGACTTGTTTCTAAGGCTATACTTGTGTAATATTGTTGCTTGTGTAATATGCCTTTAATGATACCAGAAATCTCCCCTGTCTATGAGCCTGATATGAGATCTAAAATTTCCACCATTTTTATTATTTTCTTAGGTCATGTTATTTTTTTTTTAATAGCATAGGCAAATTTGACAAACTGAGGGAAAAGGGAGAAACACTAAAAACTCCAATTCACTTATAGGAGATCTTCAAGCCACCCGAATAGAATATTCCTCTTTAAACTTCCACTCACAGAAACTACAAGTTGTTATTACCTTCTATTTTTGAGTTTCTCTGTAATATGCCAGTTTCCATTTTTCTCTAATTTTGACATTGAATTGCAGAAAAAAGACCTTTACAACGTATAGGAAAGGGATTCGGGCTACTTTGAACCCACCTAGGCAGACAACAAGGTTATCTTTTGAACTTCTCCTCCAATCCCACACAGAAATGTGCAGGTTGAGTTTGCCAGGGATTTGGCTCTCTAGGTACTTTTGATCATCCCTACATGAAGCATGCATGGTGTTGCTCCAGCCTGAAATTAACCAAACATATGAAAGCCACCATCCCTTAAAACTTGGATGAAACTAAAATAAAAATTGATAGTTAGGCTGTTGCTACAATTCAGATTCATAGCATTTAATCCAATATGGATTTATTAAAAATATATAATATTCAAGACACTGAACCTGCCATCAAGGAGTTCCACACATCAATATAAGGCAGAATCTCAAAGAAATCTAGATGCTACATCTTTTAGTTTTTGTGTAGGGGAAAGAGTCTGGGAAATGGATTCTTGGTTATCCTTAATTTTGGCTTTGAGAGATGGGAGCAAGATCTTCATAGCTTTGAAAGGAAATATAGAAAACTAGGAAAAAATAATAATTTTTGAGGTTAACGAGTATAATAAAGGCCTTTAAAATGTTCTTTGTAAATTTGAGTTATTACTGTTTATCATTACTGTTACTTTCTTATTTAATGACTAAAATTCCAAAATTTTTTTTTCCCGTCTGTGAGAATTTGAGAGATCAGAAAACTAACATTTATTGGGCAATTAATCCACCTTCAGATTTTACAGTTGGGATTAGACATGCATCTTGTTGCTTAGCAGAGTGCTCAGATTGACCTTGGCATTCCAAAATGTTGATAGGAAAACTAGAACATGTTTTAATTCCTTTAGATTCCCAGGAAGTAACTTCTAGCTTTTTGTGAAGCAAATTCCCAGAATATGAAACACACTCATCTTGAAACCCAAAAGCAAATGCTGATGAATTCTGAATTATCAGCTACTTGGGACTCACTTATTAAACTCCATTATCAGTGCTGGGTGAAACCATGCTGGAGCCTGAGGCAAAAGAAAAAAAAATGTGTGGATCTATATACATTTAAGAAAATATCCTCCCATATTTTAAACCAAGTGGAAAAATTAATAAAAGCTGTACAATTAAAACACTGTCCACACACCATTGTCAACCTTCATAGACCCTCCTGGCAGAGGCCAAGAGCATTGCCGTGGCTGGGAACTGTGGGCTGATTGGAAACAACTGTTCTGTTGCACAATAATGCAGGGTGGTCAAGCAAACAAGCAACATCCTGTCTTATTTAAATTCTTATTTTGTTCATCATGAATTTGTTTGCATTAATTTTGATTTATAAAAATATTGCATTATAATATTATTTTAATTACTGAGTTTTTTGGTGCCCCCTATATTTTGCTCTGAGGCAAGGGACACTAATCCCAGCTCAGCTCTGGTCATTATTATGATTTATCTAAGGTTGACTTCAGCTTCAAAGCTTCTTTCCTATCCAGTCTATTCATTGGACCAAGCCTCTGGGACCTTTCTTAGGGAACCGTCAGTTGATTAAAAAGTCAGACAATGGATGGAGAAGGATTTTAAAAAATGAACATAGATAATGCAAACCCCCCCCCCAAAAACAATGAAACCCACAATGTACTAAATATTTGAGTATTAATTTTCTTAAAAACTTTTCACTTGTGACATTTTGAATTGTTTAATCTTAGTTTAATCAACATTTAAGAGGTTGATATTTGGTAGTGTTTTATATTTTTATAGATACTTTTATAACCATTATTTCATTTAAAGCCCAGCTGAATATATTAGATCACAAATATAGATTTTTTAAAAAAAAAATTTAAAAGAAAATGATCGAGCCATTAAAAATGAAAAAATAATAGATTTAAAAAAATTGTTTGTCACTATACGTTCAGAGCCCACTGAATGATACAGGGATCATGGCTAGCCTTACTTCTAGATTGTTCTAAGCAGAACATATCACATCTTAAGTGACTAACTGAACACATTTTACTCAACTGAGTGGTCTAGATCAATTATGCAGAGGTATAGTGAAAGTTTGACTTTCAGTGAGTGTTTCTTAAAAAAATAAAAAAGTTTAACACTGATTACACATACATACTAGGCTCACTCAAAGACAGATAAATTTCTTTTTTTGGTCTAAATTTCAAGTGAATAAACTACCCATAATAAACCAACTGACTGAATAAATTCCTCAAAGTCCTTTAGAGAGCAGAACAAACCTTTAGTGTTGCAAAAAATGTGACCTCGATAATGAACTCAGAAAACTCATGTCAAGCATTCATTTCCTATAGCTACTATATATATATATATATATGTATATATATATATATATAGTCTTAGAATCATAATTTGGGTCTGATTTGTTAGATATTATTAAAGGGCTCTAACTCTGTTTTATTTTTTTTACAAAAACAGTTCCAACACTTTTAAAAATCAACAGTCTGCGCTCTCTTGAGTTTCTAAATTTCCTTTTGTATTTTAACTACCATTACATTTATGTACCACATCTTGCTATTCTTCATTGAGAGGCAAATTATGGCTTTTATTTTGTCCCAGGTATATGGCTTATACATAATTAACCCTGTCTTTCACTGAAGTTACTAATTTTTATTTTGATCTTTTACATTTAGCTTCCTCCCATTTCTCCCCTTCTTCTTTCCAAGGCGAGTAGACCCTCTTCTTCACCTTATCACCCTTAGTGAATCACTTTTAATTTTGTCCTTCAAGAAAACATTTCAGGAATGCCTTTGTAATTTTTTGTTTCCTGATAAACTAACTCATCATTGGCTTTAGAGTCAGATCTTGTTGGGATCCCAACTCCAACACTGACAAGCCAAGTGTCCCTATTCTAGGCAAATAACATTACCTCCCTGACCTTTCTCATCAGCTTTACGTGGATAGTAATGCCTACTTCAAAGCAGAACTGCAGAGATTAAGGCAATCATATATCTATTGTGCCTTGTATTTATTACCAGCAATTTCAAATGCTTCAACTTAATAGTAAGGGTTCAACAGATGCTGACTTCCATCTTTTCCCTAGGAAGTGACTGGCTGGGCAGGGATTTCCAGGGAGATTGACTTGCATGAGAAGAAATGGAGTGTATTTCATGCAAAGCCCATAGAAAACAAAGTGGGCACCTGAGTACAAGCTATTAATCTTTGTGACCATCTAAGATGATTGATTCTTTGTTGCCTTTATTACAGGCTTTCATTAATTTTGGTAGAAATTCAACCAAAAGCTGGCTCTGCCCTATCTTTTACGGAACTTTCTTAGAGGAATATAAAGTTGTTTTCTTTCCATTTCTTTGGTCACTTTACAGTTCTCTCAGGATCACAGTTGCTGAAATACATAGTAACTTTTTTTCTCTTTTTCCCCTTAGGAAAGCCCAAGATGGAATCTTAATTTCTTAAACATTGAGTGTTTTGTTAAATTCCTATGACAAGTTTTTATGACCCATGATAAGAACAGACATTTGAGAAAAGACCACAGAGACCACGGGATGCTACTGCTTACAGATGATACCGTTTCTGAAAGGCAAGCGAATAAAGTTAAACTGCTAACTTCATCATAGCCTTGGTTTCTACTAAAAACAGCAAAGATATTTGGAAAAGTTCTATTTTTTGTTCCAACTTCCAGACGTTTTTGCTTTCTTTAAGGAAAGCTAACTTCCTTTTCCTTTACTCATTCCCAGTGGGGCAAATTTTCGTTCTTTTACTACAACCCTTCAGTTCCCTGCCGCAGGGCAAAACTCCATTTGATGTTAATGGGAACTCCAAGTCTGGCCTAGAAATGAGGGGACAAGACACAGGGATGAGATCATAAACCAGGCCATGAAATTTAATATGCATAAACTCAGATTTATTTTCTACGGTGTTCAAATAGAGGAATAAAAATATATCAGTATTTCAGCAAAACATTTGTTATTATTGCAAGTCTTATTATTAATTTATTTAGAAAGATGTTTGGCAGAGATACAAGGAAAAAGACTGTAGAAACTTGAACTAGGGTTACAGATCCATTCCTGTTTTTCTCCCAAGGACTTAGTCTAACACTTCCCACATGTTTTGTTTCCACAGATTTTTCAATCTTTCCTCATTAGGTTTCACCACTGTGCATATCATATTTTCATCAACCCAAAACATTATTGTGACACTCTGAAAACTGGCTTTTTGAATCAAGGAGAAACTGGCACAGACTATTAACGAAACTAGTAAATTACATCAGCTCTTATAAATATCTTTTAATCACAGTCTTTTGCATAAATCCCTGTTCTTGTATTTAAAACTCAGGAGTGATAATTATTAATTTTTTAATTATTAAAGTTTTGTGCCCACATTGATTATGTTTAATTTAAGCCTTCACTAGGGAAAATTGGGGGGAATGATTATGATTCATCTTTAGCTTCTCAAATAAAAATTTTTCTGTGGACTTCTAGAGGTGATTTCTCCCTACTCAAAATGTTAATAACAATGGCTATCTATAATAGATTAGTACAGATGATTTTCCTTTTCTTTCTTCTTTCTTTCCTTCTTTCTTTCCTCTCTCTCTGTCTCTCAGCTAAACACTTGGCTGCCCAACATAAAGGCTACATTTCCTGGTCTCCCTGGCTATGTGACTACATTCTGTCCTATGGGGATGTAAGCAAAAGGGAGGAAATGTTCATAAAGAGAAGGGATGCTCCTTTGTCTTCTTTTCTTTTTGCTGCTCTCTGAAAAGCAGATGTGACGCCTGGTGCTGAACTAGCAATCTTGGGACTTAACCTTGAAATAACCTTGTTAGCCACACCTGATGGAACCCCAAGATAGAAGGTGCCTTTTTACAACAGTATGGAGTATTACACCAGCCCTAGTCCACACAACTCTGGACTTTTCTGTGAGATAGAAATAAGTTTCTATTTTGTTTAGGCCACTGTTCCTTTGGGATTTCTGCCCCCTAATTCTAAATTACAGAGAAGCTTTTATTCCTTTTTTCAGTTTTCTTGCAGTTCTTCAGATTACCTTTTGGTGCTGCTTGGTCCCAAACACCTCTCTATCACTTGCTAAATCTCCCTTGTTTCAGCAAAGAAAGAGCAAAGCTTCTTCAGGCTCAGAAACTTTGGCAGGCAACAGCATCTAACTATAATTTATTGACATTGTTTTGTTTCTATGGTATTTATTTTTAGGTTACCATTTACTTAAAGTAAATGATACTGCTTTTCCATTTACAATAGCAACATGAGGTCACTTTCCTTTTGAAATAATTTACTTAAACAAAAACAATTAAGTTGATTTAAAAGATATTAAGTGACTAAGAGTACAGGTTATGTCAGCCATGGCAAGAATCAAGGAGTTGGCTGGAGCATGACTAAAGGTTGGAAAACAAGGCTATAGATTGTGCTGTTTCAGAAAAAAATATCTAAATATTTCTTCCTCTGATCTTTTACAGTTTTTGTTTTTTTTATGATTCAAAGTATTCTTGTAATGGAATTCCTAATTGCTCAAAACAATGATTCAGTAAAGACTCCTACAGGCTAAGCATAGTAGTTAAAATGAGTATGGGCTCTGAAGCCACACTTCCTTGCTCTCCAATTATTATTAATAATACTAGCTGTGTGACTTTGGGCAAATTACTGTACCTCTCTGTG
This sequence comes from Lepilemur ruficaudatus, assembly GCA_963574885.1. NCBI lineage: Eukaryota > Metazoa > Chordata > Mammalia > Primates > Lepilemuridae > Lepilemur > Lepilemur ruficaudatus. The sequence goes on along the minus strand of CAUYRT010092347.1, from coordinate 6,410 downwards.
CTCAGTGTCTCACCTGTAAAATGGAGTTGATGTTATTGGGAGGATTAAATGACAAATAGCGTACTGAACAGGATGGCATACGTTAAGTATAGCAATAAATGTCAGCTGTTATTATTATTCTTATGTCTGGCTTGAACATACCAATATGTCAATGTTGAGAGCTTTAATCGAAGCCCTTTGGAGTAGAATAGCTGTCCTGATGATCAAGGAGTTTCACATCTTAAAGGAAGATCCACCACATTCAACACAAAGACATTGGCAAAAGCCATTCTCAACACAGAGATACAAACAAAAATTGCCAACGATAGTCTTGGCAAGTGCCAGCAAACTGGAGATGGAAACTGTCCGTATCAGGTGACTTGAATTATAATCCCAAGGGGAGGGACAGAAGCTGTTACATCTATATTTGCATGCCTTCAGTGTTTAATGAAAACCTTTGTTAAAACTTTGTATTCAATACTTGAGCTAAAACAGATAACTTGTCTTGCAGTAAAACAAAATAAAAGCAACTTTGTTAATTTGCTTCAATCCTACTGGATGCCTGATTAGGACATAGGGAGTAGGGAACGTCATGTCTAAGAATTTCTACCACCGGGCATGTGAAGGTGGACACGTGACCACCCTGGCCTGCACCATGGAAGGCCACGTGGTTTGGTGGAAAGAGCCTTGGGCCAGGAGCCAATAGACCTAGGATCTAGTCCTCTTCCTGCCCTTGTGTGACTTTGGGTAACTCTAATCACTTTCTTCAGCCTATTTTCTCATCTTAAATCAAAATAACTGGACCAGACTAGGCAGCTTCTGTCGTTTGATTACTCTTTATCTCAGGAAGCAGTGAAAGCAGAGGAATAGCTATAGGACAAAATCCCATCTTAGCCTGGACAGGGTGTGGGCTTTGGAGTTGGACAGATCTGGGTTCAAGGTCGCTCCATTACTTATTAGCAGGGAGGTTTGAGGCTAGTTTCTTAATCATACTGAGTCTCAGTTTTCTCACCTGTAAAATGGGAATAATAATACTTATGTGGGGATGCTGTAGAAATTAAGAGTATCATACTGACTAGGCAGCTCACAGAAGGAGAAATGCAAATGGATAAAGTGCATGAAGAGATACTCAGGTTCTCTCTCAATGAATGAATCAGGAATCAAAATAGCCAGATCGCATTTTACCTGTCAAATTGGTAAAGATTGAAAATCTGGGAATTCTCAGTGTTGGGGAGGATGTGAGGCACTGGGCATTCTTATCTACTCTTGCTGGGACTACAGACTGGGGCAACATTTGTTAAGCTTTTATTTTGCAATAGTTTAGATTTGTAGAAAAGTTACTGAAATAGTACAAAGAGTTTCTGTATCCTCTTCATCCAGCCTATCCTCACTAATATCTTACATTACCATGGCACAATGATCAAAACTAAGAGATTAACACTGGTACAATATTATTAATAAAACTGCAGACTTCATTTAGATTTTCCCAGTTTTTCTACTTATGTCCTTTTTCTGTTCCAGGATCCAATCCAGGATACCATGTTGCATTAATCTCTTTTCTTTTCTTTTTTTTTTTGAGACAGAGTCTTGCTCAGTCACCCCGGCTAGAGTGCAGTGGCATCATCATAACTCACAGCAACCTCAAACTCCTGGGCTCAGGTGATCCTCCTGCCTCAGCATCCTGAGGAGCTGGGAATACAGGTGCCTGCCACCACTCCCGGGTAATTTTTTTTCCTATTTTTTTAGTAGAGATAGGGTCTTGCTCTTTCTCAGGCTGGTCTCAAACTCCTGAGCTCCAGTGATCCTCCTGCCTCAGCCTCCCAGAGTGCTAGGATTACAAGCATGAGCCTCGGCACCCAGCCAATATTGTGTTAATCTTTATGCTTACCTCAGTTACTTCCAAATTGTGACAGTTCCTCAGTCTTTCCTTGTCTTTTGTGACCTTGACACTTTCTAGGAATCCTTATCTGATATTTTGTAGAATGTCTCTCAATTTGGATTCGTCTGATGCTTTCTCTTGATTAGACTGAGGGTATAGAATTTTGGGAGAAAGACCACCGAGGTGCTGTGTCCTTCTTAATGTATGGTATCAGAGGGTGTATGGTGTTGACATGTATTATTACTAGTGATGCTAACCTTGATCATTTGGTTAAGGTGGTGTCTGCCAGCTTTCTCCACTATAAAGTTAGTATTTCGCTCTATTTATACTCTGTTAGAAGAGAATCACTATGTCCAACCTATACTCAAGGAGAGGGAAACAAGGTCCACCACCAAGGGAGGAGTATCAAAGAATTTGTGAACATATCCTATCACAGTAATTAATAAATATTTTTTGCAAAGAAATTACAAAGAAATTTTGAAGCTACACCCTGTTTTTTCTTAAACTTTCACCTACTAATTTTAGCATTCATTGGTGGATTCTGCCCACAACAGTTGTTGTATGTTCTAATGGTGATCTTCTAGTTCCTCATCTGTTCTACATTTATTAGCTGGAATTCTTATGAAGAAGAGTTGTTCCATCTCCCCCATTTCCTTCTTTATTCAATCATTTGTTTATATTGGTATGGACTAATAAATATTTATTTTATTTTGAGGGATACAATTCAATACTATTGTATTGGGAGCACTTTCAGAGTGGCTCATGTCCTTTGACAGGCCCCCATAATTTTTTTTTCCTGAGCACTTCCTTGTTTCTGGTACCACAGGACACTCTAAATTCATCTTTTATTTTCCCTGTGTTGGCCCTGGAATCAACCATTTCTCCAAGGATCCTTGGTTCCTTTTATGGGGAATGGTATTTACAAACCAAGATCTGGCCATTAGGTATGCACATTGTTACTGGGGTGTCACTGCTTCTAAGTCCTCTCAGCAGATAGAGATAAGAATATGAACCCATCTATGTATCTATCATCTGTCTATATCTCTATTATGATAATAGTAAATGAGTTTGCACTGATATCTCTAACACTAATGCAGCACAACAGGGTTCATTTCAGCCTCTCCCCTTTGCTTATTTGTAACTTCTTCCTTTCTGGGGAAGTCTGGGGTCCTAGGCTATCGAGGGAAACTGAGGCATTTGTCAGGGTGGATTTGATGATCCCAGTGTCTTCTCTGGTGCTGGTTTGGTGCTGCTTTGCATCTGTGCCGCTCTAAGCATCTAAGGTGAGCTCAAGCCGGAGCACTCAACGAGGACAGAAAGGGCAGGCAGATGGCCTCTTCAGGGCCACCCTGTCTGCCTGCTGGGGAGATGAGGAAGGTTTTTCCAGGAGCAGCAGATAACCCAAAGCCAAATCCTAGATGCCTTACATTCCTTTACGTTCTCTACTCAAGCAGACGTCTGCCTCGTGTTCTTTTTTTACCATTTGAAACCAACTTCCTGGAAGCTGTCCTCACCGTAGCAAACGAGAGTATTCCAGAAAGCCTGTTTTTAGGGAAGAAAATCTAGCTAAGCGTGGTGGACTGGTCCTGCCGGCTTCATAAATGACAGAATTTGCATTAAGAGGAAAGTCCTTTATGATTAGGAGGTGAAGGGCTGTGGGTGGGCAGTGCACCTAGAAATAGTCTCTACTAGTTACATTTAGGGATTTAAAAAAAGTAATTGGTAAAACACCATTCGATACTCAAACAGTTTGTCATTTTGTTTCTCTTCAAAGGACAAGAATTGGAGTGGAACCGTGAGAAAGTCACGGGCTATGGAATCTGATAGAATTGGTTTTTATCCTTATTCTGCCACTGAGGGCTGTGGTAAGTCACTAACCCCCTCTAAGCCTCAGTTTTGACATCTGTAAAATAGTCCTGGCACATAGTACACAGTAAATATTCAACAAATATAGTTTTCCTTCCTAACTCTTCCATCTGTATGTGTTTTGGTGTCTCACAGTTAGCTAATACCACATAAGGAACCATCCCAAAACTCAGCCGGTTAAATTCAGCAAAAAATTCATTTTGCTCAGTGTGGAGGCAGCTTCTGATGGGGCTCCTGGCATTCCAGCCCTTGTGCAGTCCCTTTCCCTTGAGCATGGGCTGGACTTTGTGACTTGCTTCCAATGAGCAGAATACGGCAGCCATGATGGGATGGCGCTTCCGTGATGAGGTCATACAAGGCTGAGACTTTGGTCTTGCTACCTTTTTCACTCTACTGCCTTCTTGCCTTCATCATGGCTCCCATGAGGGCCAGGAGCTGAAAGCAGTAACTCAACAGGCCCCACAAAAGTGAATCCTGCCAGTGACCAAGGGAGCGAGTTCAGAAGCACAGCCTTCCCCCCGCACCTCGGGACGGTAGAAACTGAGGCCCACACCTTGGTTACCACCCACAAAAGACCCTGACACAGAGGACCCAGCTAAGCCTGTCCCCACAGTCCTGAAATACTAGCTTAGGAAAGAGGCTGTGAGAATATAAATGTTGTCCCAAGGCACTAAGTTACGGGGTCATTTGTTATACAGCAATACATAACTAACCCCTCGGGAGTCTGTGGCTTGGGAGGGGCCTGGCGGGGTACCTCATCTCTGTCCCACTTGCCGTCAGCTGGGTTGGCGTGGAGACTGCACTGGGTACTGAAACCACATGAAGGCTCTTGTGCTGCCTCCCTCATGTGTCTGGCAGGTGGTGTCTGCTGAGGGATGAGACCTGAGCTGGGATGTTGGCTGGGATGCACAGGCACGGCCTTTCCGTGAGGAAGGCCTGGGCTTCCTCATAACAAGGAGGCTGGGTCCCAAGGGCAAGAGGGGGGAAGGAGTTGGGGGGTGGGGAGAGAGTCAGGTAGAAGCTTTATCACCTTCTCTAACCCAGCATCAGCAATCACATAGTGTCACTCCCACTAGATCGTACTCATTAGAAGAAAGACCCCAAAGGGCTATACAATATTCCATTGTATAGATATACTACATTTTGTTTATCCATTTATCAGCTGATAGACATTTGGGTCATTTCTATTTTTGGCTCTTATGAATAATGTTGATATGAACATTTATCTACAGGCTTTTATGTGGGCATATATTTTCATTTCTCTTGGATATACTTAGGAGTGGAATTGCAGGGTCCTATGGCAACTCTATGTTTAACATTTTGATGAACTGACAAATTGTTTTCCAAAGTGGCTGCACCATTTTGCATTCTCATCAACATACATGAAGGTTCCAACTTCTCTGCAGCCTTACCACATTCCCTTTTTTATAATAGTCATCTCAGTGGGTGTGAAGTGGTATCTCACTGTGGTTTTGATTTCCATTTCCCTAAAGGCTAATGATGTTGGGCATCTTTTTCTGTGCTTACTGGCCATTTATATTAATAAATCTTTGAAGAAATGTCTATTCATGGGAGACTGCCCGGACATAACAGGTGCTGTAGGCTTTAAAAAAAGAAATATCTATTTCAGATTCTTCACCCATTTTTAAATTGAGTTATTTGTCTTTTTATTTTTGAGTTGTAAGAATTCTTTATACATTGGAGACACAAGTCTCTTATCATATATATCATATATATCTGCGGTCATCAACCCCCAGGCCATGGACGGGTGTTGGTCAGTGGCTTGTTAGGAACCCGGCTGCACAGCAGGGAGTGAGAGAAGCTTCATCTGCATTTACAGCCACTCCCCATTGCTCACGTCACCCCATAAGCTCCACCTCCTGTCAGATCAGCCGCAGCATTAGATTCTCATAGAAGCCTGAACCTGCCTGTAAACTGTGCATGCGAGGGATCTAGGTTGCTCACTCATTATGAGAATCTAATGCCTGATGATCTGAGGTGGAGCTGAGGTGGTGATACTAGTGTTGGGGAGCAGCTGCAAATACAGATTATCATTAGCAGAGAGGTTTGACTGCACAGAGACCATAATGAATCAATTAGTTGCAGACTCATCAAAACCCCATCAGTGATTGACAAGTGACAATTAAGCTGCATCTGGTGGCAGGCTTCATAGTGGCAAGTGAGTTGATGTACTTCAATTGCACAGCCGCATCTGGTGGCAGGCTTTAAGTCAGAATCTGACATTTATTTTAGTCTGTGCATGGCCCACCATTATTTTATTTACCACTTCCATCCACCCCTCTTTCCTGCACTGCGCATGTGTCTCAGTCATGGTTTTGGTAGCCCACAAACTAACCCTAGCAAAAATGAGTAAAAAACAAACGTTGCTGGAGAGCTTCTTTTTAAAAGGGGAAAGACCCAATGATGAGACAGCAGAAGACTCTAAGACTGCCAACAAAATGAAAGCTTCATTTAAAAGAAAATACCAAGAGTTCTAGTTAAATTGTGGGTTCATTGCAACAGGTGATTCATATTCTCTAAGCCTGCTTTGCATAGTATGTGGCGACCGGCTAGCCAACAAAGCCATGAAACCTTCAAAACTGCTTCGCCACATGGAGACCAAGCAACCTCCATTAAAAGACAGACCTTTGGAGTTTTTCAAAAGAAAAAAACATGAACACAAAGA